>ML683440.1:228399-313522 GCA_007922195.1 Podocnemis expansa | reverse complement strand
ACAGAAGTTTCTAGAGCACAGGCCCTGGTTCTCATGGGGGACTTCAATTACCCTGACATCTGCTGGAAGGCCAATACAGCAGTGCACAGGCAATCCAGGAAGTTTCTGGAGAGTGTTGAGGACAACTTCCTGGTACAAATGCTGGAGCAACCGACGAGGGGCCTTGCGCCTCTCGATCTGCTGCTCACAAATAGAGAAGAATTTATCAGGGAAGTAGAGGTCAATGGCAGCCTGGGTAGCAGTGACCATGAAATGATTGAGTTCAAGTTGATGATTAAAGGAAAGAAGGAAAGAAGCAAAACACAGACCCTGGACTTCAGAAAAGCAGATTTTGTCTCCCTCAGGGAACTGATGGGCAGGATCCCTTGGGAGGCTGATCTGAAGGGGAAAGGTGTCCAAGAGAGTTGGGTGCATTTTAAAGAAACCCTGCTAAGGGCACAGGAAGATACAATTCCGATAAGGAGAAAGCACAGCAAATGTGGAAGGCGCCCACTGTGGCTTAACAGAGAGCTCTGCACTGAGCTGAAGCATAAAAAGGACGCTTACAGGAAGTGGAAGCTAGGACAGATGACTAAGGAGGCATATAAAGACATTGCTCGGGACTGCAAGGATAAAATCAGAAAGGCCAAAGGACAAATGGAGTTGCGACTAGCAAGGGATGTGAAGGATAACAGGAAGGGGTTCTACAAGTATATCAATAACAAGAAGAGGATCAGGGATGGTGTAGGTCCCTTACTGAATGGGGCAGGCATCCTCGTGACAGAGGATGAGGAAAAAGCTGAAGTGCTCAATGCTTTTTTTAGTTCAGTTTTCACAAGCAAGGTCAGCTCCCAGCCCACTACACTAGGTACGGGGGACTGGGGAGAAGAAGAGAGGCCCTTGGTGACAGTAGGTCAGGTTAGGGACTGCTTAAAGAAACTAGATGTGCACAAGTCAATGGGGCCGG
This sequence comes from Podocnemis expansa, assembly GCA_007922195.1. Classification (NCBI taxonomy): domain Eukaryota; kingdom Metazoa; phylum Chordata; order Testudines; family Podocnemididae; genus Podocnemis; species Podocnemis expansa. The sequence continues at coordinate 312,576 of ML683440.1, read as the reverse complement.
ATGAACTGCATCCGAGGGTGCTGAGGGAGCTGGCTGATGAGATAGCAGTACCGTTGGCCATTATCTTTGAAAACTCGTGGCGAACGGGGGAGGTGCCAGAGGACTGGAAAAAAGCAAATATAGTACCTATCTTCAAGAAAGGCAAAAAGGACGATCCAGGGAATTACAGACCTGTCAGCCTCACCTCAATCCCTGGAAAAATCATGGAGCAGCTTCTCAAAGAATCCATCCTGAAACACTTGGAGGAACGTAGAGTAATCAGGAACAGTCAGCATGGATTTACCAAGGGTAAATCATGCCTGACCAACCTCATCGCCTTCTATGATGAGATGACTGGATTTGTGGATGTGGGAAGAGCCGTTGATGTCATATACCTTGACTTTAGCAAGGCTTTTGATACGGTTTCCCACAGCATTCTCATTGGCAAATTAAGAAAGTATGGGTTAGATGCATGGACTGTAAGGTGGATAGAAAACTGGCTAGAACAACGGTTTCAGCGTGTAGGAATCAATGGCTCCATGTCAAGTTGGCAGGCAGTAACAAGTGGTGTGCCCCAGGGGTCGGTCCTGGGGCCAGTTCTGTTCAATGTTTTCATTAACGATCTGGATGATGGGATAGATTGCACACTTAGTAAGTTTGCAGATGATACCAAACTGGGGGGAACGGTAGACACCCTAGAAGGCAGAGACAGGATCCAGGGAGACCTAGACAAACTGGAGCAGTGGGCCAAGAGGAATCTCATGAGGTTCAACAAGGATAAGTGTAAAATCCTGCACTTGGGACGAAAAAACCCCATGTACTGCTACAGGCTGGGGAGTGATCAGCTAAATAGCAGCACTGGAGAAAAGGACCTGGGAGTCATGGTGGATGGGAAGCTGGATATGAGTCAGCAGTGTGCTCTTGCTGCCAAAAAGGCCAATGGCATACTGGGCTGCATCAGAAGAAGTGTTACCAGCAGATCGAGGGATGTGATCATTCCCCTCTATTCTGCACTAGTGAGGCCACATCTGGAATACTGTGTCCAGTTTTGGGCTCCCCACTACAAAAAGGACATGGACAAATTAGAGAGAGTCCAGAGGAGGGCAACCAAAATGATCAAAGGGCTGGAGCACAAGCCCTATGAAGAAAGACTGAAGGAACTAGGCTTATTTAGCCTGCAGAAGAGAAGACTGAGGGGGGATTTGATAGCAACCTTCAACTACTTGAAGGGTTGCTCCAAGGAGGAGGGAGCTCGATTGTTCTCGGTAGTAACAGAGGGCAGAACGAGAAGCAATGGCTTCAAGTTACAGCTGGGGCGGTCCAGGCTGGATATTAGGAAAAACTTCCTTACTAGGCGAGTGGTGAAGCATTGGAATAAGCTGCCTAGGGAGGTGGTGGAATCTCCATCTCTGGAGGTGTTCAAGTCCCAGCTGGACAAAACCCTGACTGGGATGATCTAATGGGAGTGGTCCTGCTTTTTTTGGCAGGGGGTTGGACTAGATGACCTTGTGGGGTCCCTTCCAACCCTATGATTCTATGATTCTGTGATTCTATAAGACCAGCAGGCTATTCCCGAGACCAAATCCACTGGGCTGCTGTGACCTAACCCCAGTTCCCACTCCTGAACCTCAATTCACCCCAGTTGGCTAGGTGACCACTCACTCCTGAATCTATTCATTCCAACCTCTTATGTGTAATTGGTCCCAAGCAGTAGGAGTATGCCAACTGCCAACTCGAGTGATGTCTCCAAGGCTATGTCTACACTGGGCGGGGGGGATGGCTGGAAGTGGACTTAACAAGGTCATCTTATTAAGTGGACTTCATACTATGTCTGCGTGGACAGGGAGCAGATATACCTAGGGCACCCCTCCTCCTACCCCGCCACCAGTCCAGATTGGTTACCCTGAGCCCAATGGGCTCCAGGGGCCAGTCCGGCTCCTGCCTTTTACGGAGGAGCTGGGAGCTGGGTCCAGCACCCAGCCCCTCTCTGCAGGTGGCGGGGACAGCAAAGAGAGGCTACAGAGTCCAACTTGGCTCCAAGTAGCTCTCCATTGCTGGGGTGAGTGGTGCCAGGATCTCCCCAGGCCACTTGGGGAGCCAACTTGTCCCTTGGACGCTTAAAGCAGCCAGGGGCACTGGGAATTGGCATCTCCTCTGGCTGCTTGCAAGTGGCCAGTGACCAGAGGATCTGGCGTCTCCCCTGGCCACTTACAAGCAGCTAGGGGAGATGCCGGCTCTCCCTGCCGCTGGGTGAGATGATAGTTTCCCCCTCCCCTGGCTGCTTTCAAACCAGGCCTGGCCAACCGCAGAGAAGGGCTGAAAGCCAGATGGGGGCTCTCCACCTCTCTCTGTAGGCTGTGGGGGCGAGGAACCTGCAGGAAACCCGTCTGGCTCCCAGAGGCTTGCATCAGGGGCCCAAGCAGCTGGGAGCCTCCTCAATTTGACAGAGTGGAAGCCTGTGAAATTGACCAGGATCTGGTCAATTTCATAGGCTAGAAGTCTGTGAAAATGACCAGACTCAGAGCTGCGGGCTCTGCAGCAAAAGCATCTGGGAGCCAGATGGTCTTCCAGCAGGCTCTTAGCACCCCACAGCCTACAGGGAGGGGCTAAGAGCCCCATCCAGCTCTCAGCCTCTCTCTGCAGGCTGCACAAACTGCCTGTCAGCCCCTGGTCCCCAAGGGGAGGGGCTGGGAGCCAATCTGGCCCTGCTCCTCACCACAGGGCTGGAGTCGGATTGAGCCCCCTCACTGGATCAGGCCTGAGCCCAATCACACCCAGGGGTGGATAAAGGGGAGGGGCCTGCCCTCTAAAGTCAGCTTAAAAGCTTAAGTTGACTTACAGGGCAGGAGATATTAAGTCGATTTAAGCACTTACTTAAGTTGACTTAATGATTTCTAAATATGGACTGGGCTTTATTTAAGTAGACTAAAGGGCCCTTAAGTCAACTTAATGTCATAGTGTAGACATAGCCCAAGTGAGTACCCCCGAGTTACCTGACCAGGAGCTACTGTCTTACAAGGGTTAGGACCCACTCCCAGTCGCCATACAATTAAGTCCATGAATTTAAAAAAGAACTGGATCATGCCCAACCTTCTGCATTCACACCTTCTAAAGACCACACAGCTTTAGATTAAACTACTACTAGTTTCTTGACCAGATTACAATTTTAAATATGCAAATGGCCTGTCAAGGCAAAATCATAACATAAATGAGTTAGGACTGACCACAGGGACATAAAAGGTAAAACATGCATACTAAACTAATATCTCTAGTTCAACTTTGCTCATAGTCCAAATTTATCCTCAAAAAGTTTGGCTGTCAGATGTCTGTAGAGCCAGTCTCAGCCTGAGACCAGGCAGAGCCCAGATCTTGCTTCAAGTTTTTTCAAGATGGAGACACCCAGGCAGAAAACCTCAAGCCCCTCCAAGTGTCTCTCTTGGTTTCTAGACCTCCTGTACCTCTCCCTTTCTGGGCAGAGGTGATCACTTTTGCTTGTTCTGAAACAGTGACCTCAATTTGCACATTCTTTGTTATCTCCTCCATGTGCTTGTTCACACCTCTAGTTGTTTACACGTTGCTGGAAGAGTGTTTGGTCTGTCCCTCATCCCCCAGAGCCATACAAAACATGCCACATATCTGTGCATATCTGTGATGCTGCTGCAAACATGATACCATAGTAATCATGTAGAATAGGTTATGAGCATTCTTAAAGGCTACGTTCACATATGGAGGGTTATTCTGATAAAGTTGTTCCGAAACAACTTGTATCGAAACAACACCTTATTTCAAAATAAGTTAATGCGAATTAACAAAATGTTAGTTCAAATTAAGAAAAAAAACAGGATTCAAAATAGCAGATTCAGACAACAGTTATTTCGAAACGAGTCACTGTTGTTTCGAAACAACATGTTCAGGCAGCATTGTTTCAAAACAATTGTTTTGAAACAACATTGTTTCATCTGCATATGAGGTTTAAGTTGTATCACTACAACACCGTTGTTTCAAAACGACGGGTTCCGTTGTTTCAAAACCATTCGTCATGTGAACAGTGCATTTCTTATTTCAAAACAACCTCTGTTGTTTTGAAATAAGAGCGCTGTGTGAACATACCCAAAGAAGCCTTGCAGGAAGTAATTGGCATCAAGTCATACAATCACAGGGCAGAAGTGAACAGAAAAATCATATTGATCATAACCCAGGGGTGCACAGCTGTGGATTCAATGACCAGCTAATGAGGAAAGACTGAGGAAACTAGGCTTGTTTAGTCTGAAGAAGAAAGAGTGAGGGAAGATTTGATAGCAGCCTTAAGGGGGGCTGCAGGCAGGATTCAGCTAGGCTCATAGCAGATGACAGAAGTAGGAGAAATGGTCTCAGGTTATAGTGGCAGAGGTCTGTATTGGATATGAGGAAACTAAGAGCGGAGTGAAGCACTGGAGTGGGTTACCTAGGGAGGAGGTGAAATCTCTATCCTTGGGGCTTTTTAGGGTGAAACTTTCAGCAGCAGATTGAACTGGCTGACTTACTGATACCTCTTCCAGTGATCATCTACTTAACAAGGATGTCAAAATCATTTAGCCCTGGGGCCATTTCTCTGTCCGGTGGGCCACACATACTGGACTTGTTGAGCAGGGAGAGGGGACTTATATTGCATGCCACATGCTCATTAGATAGCTGAGTATGACGACATTCAAAGCACCCATACACCTGCCTCTGCTGAGCTGCAAAGGTAAGCTGGTGATTGTCTCTTTGGGATCCTTTACTCCTGAAAGAAGCCCAACAAGAAGCCAAAAACTGAGGTATCACATTATATACCTCTGTGTTTCCAGACAAGCTCAGTTTGGCTTACAGTAGCCAAGCTGGCAACCCTCAGTCCTCAAGCCCCAAACCCCTCACACTTACCCTCAAATTCCCAATCTCTTGGTATAGCCCCAAAGCTCCCCATCTCCTACTTAAGCCTCCAAGCTGCCAACCTCCTATTCTACTCACCCGCTGCTCCCTTGAGTCTCCCCCAACAGATTCTACACTCACCCCGTACTGCCTCCAACAACCACGCTGCAAGCCAGCTAAACGGCACAGACCCCCTGGGGTGTCTTGCAGAAGCAAGGTGGAGGTTGGCTGGCTCATTCAACCCTGACAGCACAGACAGGGCACCTCATTACACACTGGAGACTGGCTGCACAGCACAACAGCCACGCACCACTGCTGGCCCACCTCGCTCATTGTGGCTGACCAGCCCACCAGGTGATGGAACAAGAAAGCCACACAGAGTGCATCCTCTGGCGAGTCTCAGGCTGACCAGGTCCCCTGTCAATGCCATCCAGACCCAAGTGTGGGCTGCAGCCAGAGTGGACCGGTCCCCCTGCCAGTGTTGTCCAGGTAAGTATAGAAAGCAGCAGAGTGGACTGCAGGCTGCAAATGGCTGGCAGGCCACATTTTTGACATCACCAAATTCTGTTATGATGCTATGGATGTGAGCTCCCCATCATCCTCATTACCTGAAAGATGAGGGGAGGAGGCAATTGTAAGACCCCATCCCACTGGGGTCACCTTATTGGGCCACACAGGCAACTTGCCCTGGGCCCCCACCATGGAGGGGGTCCACTGTCCTGGCCCTTGACTCAGCTTCTGACCTTATTCATCCCTGGGTACATTGAGGCTGGGTAAACCAAGAGGGGCTTGTCAGTTGGGAAGGTGACCAGCATGAGCTGAGCTAGTAGGAGACCTGGCGATGGGCAGAGGTGGCAGGGCTGTTGGACAAGGCAAGGGAGGGGACTTATGGAAGAGGCAAGAGAGAATAGAAGGGAGCAGGAGCAGCTGAGCTGCGTAGTAAGAGAGATGCTACTGCTGCATCTGCTATCCTTGCCCCTCTGTGGCATCCTTGTGTGGTGTGGCCCTCAAGGGTTGACTGAATATTATCAGTGACACAGCGACAGCTGAGGGCAGGACTTCCTGTGACCTGCTTCCCTGCTCCCACAGGCAGGAGGAAATAGGAAGCAGCCCTTCACAACTTGGGTGTGTTCCTTTCTCCTTGTGGAAAAGAAAATGAAGCACACATATCAGTCTGGGGCGGTGGTGGGGGGAACAAATAAGAAAAAGAACTAGGGAAACAGAATCTAGAAAACTGTGTTTGGGTGGTGGTGAAAAGACCTGGGAGAGAAGGTGGAGGAAGTGAAGCAGCTTGTGATGGTGCAGGGGGCAGCAACATAAGGCTTTGTGGCAATATCACAGAAGAAGCCTGCAGTGAGAATGCAGCAGAAAATTGTGAATATGAGTCAGGTTTGGCTGTGCAAGCTGAAGGGGACAGAACATGAGGAAAGAAAAACAGTCTGGTTTCCGAATCTGTTTCTCCAGCTTATCAGCAAATAATAGTCTGTCTTGACCCAGTCATCTGGGAGAACATCGTTAAACCACAAAGGGATCTAATTTTTTTTTCCCCCATGGGACCACTTCCTAACCCTGAAAGATTTCCTTGTGATGCATCCAAATGTTCATTTTCCACATCTGTTTTCTACAAGACTCTGCCTAATGGTAAGAATGTGAAAAGGGACTGGCTCATTTGGAGCCACAAGGCATATGACCTGTTCTGCATTCCAAGCTGTCTCTTTTGAAATGTCGCCAAAAATCAATCCCTGTAAAATTTCAGATTCTGCCATGGGGGTATAAATGACAACTAGAGGAAACTGCATGACAAAGTAAAGAGTCACAAGGTCAATTCTAGTCACTTCCGCATTACTTACAATAGAAAGATCTTGCAAATGCTCTTTCTGGAAAAGGAGCTATTGATAATGCTCTTGAAAAAGGTACACAGTCAGAGAAGGAAAAAATGTTTTAAAGTGTTGCAAGGCTTCATTGATGTTACCCTGTTTACGGCAGAGCAAAATTTGCCATTCCAGGGATCACATTTCACACTACGGCATGATGACTGTGGGCTGCTCCTTTCCACTTTAAAGCTGACCAGTAAATACAATCAAGATCTAAAGTGTCACCTTAAATCTGTTATGGAGCATGAAGTGTCTGAGAAGAGACAAAGAATGCAAGCACACTTCGTGTCCTGACATAGCCAGAATGAGTTTTTGGAGATGTGTGCTAAGCAATTGCTACATACACTTCTCGGAAAGGTAAGAAATGCTTGGTACTATGGACTCAGAGTGGATGGGACACCTGATGTCTCTCGTACTGAACAACTGATAGTCATCTTGAGATATGTACATGGGAAAGACAGGAAATGGGTTTTTCAGGAATGATTCCTGAAAACAGTGGATTGCAGTTAAAAGAAAGGAGAAGAAGTTTCAGAACAGATCAAGAAAGTGATGGCAGAGAATAAGATTGAGCTGCAGAACTGTAGAGGCCAAGGATATGATACTGCTTCAAATATGTCTGGGAAATACCAAGGTGGGAAAACTAGGATACAAGCTAAATAACCTCAGGCATTGTTTTCACCCTTCACAGCTAATTCTCTAAATGTGTTTCCCATGCTATGCAGACGGGTCCTGAAGTCAAAATATATTTTGGGAATGTATGGAATCCATACAATGTATTTTCCTTTAATCCTGCAAGATAGGAAGTTCTTCAAGAAACTGTAAAACTCACTCTCCATTTCATTTCAACAATTAGATGGAACTCTAGAATTATGTAGTTAGCCCACTTGTGGAAAATTGTAAGGGGTGCTGGATTCTCTTTTCGAAATTGAACAAGAGCTGGACTTGAAGGCAGAAACTCAGGCTGAAGTTTCAGGTCTCATTGAGTGACTGCAATCCCTTGAGTTCATTCTTCTCAAAACAGTGTGGTACAAGATACTGTAGTCTATTGATAGCCAAAGCAAACTTGTCCAAGGATTCAAGCTCAGCATGGAAGAAGAAGTGCAACATATGAAGAACCTCTTGGAAGAAATTCAACAGTTGAATAATTCTTAGTGATGCCTTCTCAGAGAAGCTAAAGTCATTGCTGAAAGACTAGGTCTCACCTCTGAATTCAAGAAAACATCCAGAAGAATCTGAAGGAGGAAGCATTTCCTTGATGAGTCAGCCAATACATAACATACATTTTATTCCCTTGAGCATAAATTTAAGTCTGAAGTGTTCATCATAGCCACGAATATGCTCCCCTCAGATCTGTGAAATCTAGCTGGAATCATGGAGAGACTCTCAAGCTTGTTCTCATCTATCCTTCAGCCACCAGCACTCACAGAGGAAAAAGAAGTACCAAAGTTTGTGAAGTCACTGTCCACCACATTCCCACAGAATGTAAACAAGGAGGAATTGCAAGAAGTACTTTGTTTTATAAAGGCAGGGAAGATTAAAATCTGTGTATCTTTGGAGGCACCATGGACATTGCATTTGAGCTTTGTGACCTTATTTATGCCAAGGGCCTAGAATCCGTGTCCCTTCAGATATGCATTTGGTTGAGAATGCTCATTGCCTTACCTGGCTCTGTTGCATCTGGGGAATGCAGTTTTAGAAAGCTTAAGCTTATTAAGAACTGCTTGTGGTCCGTGACTGGAGAGAACGGACTGAACCACTCAATCATCCTCTCAGTGGAGAGCTAACTTGCAAAACAGATAAATGATGATGATTTAATTGATGACTTTCCACCTTGAAAGTGAGAAAGAAATTCTTTGCATAGAGATTGTAATTGAGAAGCTTAACTGAAAAGTGTAGGATTGTGCTTTAAGTACTATGACTTTAAGGCAGATGTATCTGGGAGGGGAGGGAAGGGTGGACATTCCAACCGTCTGGGTGCAGGGTTATGATGAGACCTTTGGCTGGCTCACGTTATACATGTATGATCATTTTAGATTGTAAGGCTGAGGGCAAGGATTGTCTTAATTTTATTAGTTTGTAAGCTGCTTTGGGAGCTGTTGCTGCAATACAGGTTATAAATACATTAAAAATAATAATAAATTTCTGCATGTACATGCCAAGTTAAGTGAAGAATAAAGACATTTGGTTTATTGCAATTCTGCAGACTCTTCTCACTGCCAGTTCAGGTCCACAGAAAAGGCAAATGGCTGTGGCCTGGTAATAGAGAACTTGTAAAGAACAAAATATAAATGTCCTTTTGGAAGGTGCAGCTAGGCTGTCTGCCATCCAAGGTCGCCTGCAATCTGCTACAGTACATAAATATATGAGTTGTATATATGGAGGAGGGGGGGGGGGGGGGGGGCCCACACGTCAAATCTGCCCAGGCCCAGTAAGTCCCTGGGAGGGCCCACTTTCAAACCCAAAAGTTTAGGGATGGCAAAGGATGCAAGGGCACAGAAAAAACCCTCATATGTATCCTGTTAGTGTCATGTAACAGACCAGGCCTAAGGAGGGATGTGAAACCAGTCTAAACTGTGTATTAGAAACTAAAAGTTTGACTGAACAGCAACTGCACTGTAAGAATCATGGAAGTGCCTAGTTGGACAGCTACAAGAAATTTAGGAAAGATGCAGTGATGGTTATGGATAATGTTTGTGGGATCAAAATTCCACAGGTCACCATTTAAATGATACTCTCAGTTCCATCTCAAAGAGAAGAGAGATGTGATAAAGTGGGATTTTGTGTAAAGTTTTCATGACATCCTGGGTTGATAGTTTTCTGCTTCCCACCAGAATGTGTTGGACCTTGTAGCAGAGGGGGGCAGTTACCTACGGGCCGAGATGTAGCTGGGTGCCAGCACTCCCTCTACTGGCCTGAAGAGGCCTTGCATAAGAGCTGAGACCGCAACCAAAGTGTTGGCTAGAGGGAGCAGGAGGACTATATAAGGGGCTGGACCAGGCAGCCATAGAGGAAACAGAGAGGGAGATGGTTTCTGCCACTGGCAGACCTCTGTCCCTGGGAGCCAGAGATGCCCAACCAATAGTGAGATCCCCCTCTCTGTGAAAGCCAAGGGGAAGAACCCTGGCCGACTGCACCCCTATAGACATCTCCCCCAGGGGAAGACCTGGACAAGTTTCCCTCAGCAGAGAGCCTGGGGCCAGGGAATCAGCCTGATGCCTAGGAGGACCTTGATGAGCTTCTCTCTGCTGGTGAAGGCAGCAAGCCAGCTACCCTGGACCCGTGTGATCTGGAGGAACTCCCCCTGGCAGATGAAGCAGAATTTCCTGCATTGCCACCTGAAGATATTGAGGGCTTGACTGAAATGCACTGGGGAACCTACCTGGAGGACAACAAGGACTACCCCAGGTATCGTAGGAGGAAGCAGGAAGGAAGTAGCCTGGGGGCAGTTTAGTGAGTCAGCGCATTCAGCAGGAGCCCTGCTGACCTAGTGGCACCCTGTGTTTGCCACTAGTAGGGCCCTGGGCTGGAACGCAGTGGAGCGGGTGGGCCTGCGTTCCCCTCCCCCCCCCCCGGCTGCCGTCCGGGCTACCGGGTGACTCGCCTTACCCCTGCTGGGGTTGAAGGCCCGGAACTGTTAATATTGTGACTCGCCTTATGCCTGCCGGGGTTGATGGCCCGGAACTATTGCCACTGGGTGTTTGCCTTACCCCTTGCCAGGAGTGAAGACTCGGACTATTGGTACGGAGTGTTTGCCTTACCCCTTGCCGGGTTTGAAGGCCCTGAACTATTGTACTTTGTGTTTTCCTTATCCCCGGAGGGGTTGAAGGCCCAGAAGTGATATCACTGGGACTCACCTTAGCCCCAGAGGAGTTGAAGGCCTGAACTGATGCACTTAGTGGTTGCCAACCCCAGAGGGGTTGAAGGCCCTGGATGATTATATTGTGGGTTTAGGGGAGCGGGGTTCAGCCCTGCCACAGGTCCGCCCCACCGCCCCACGAGTCAGCCTAGCTGAGGGCCCGGCCGCCTTACAGACCTGCTGTGATCAGGCTTGCTCCTCCAAACTCAGCCATGGAGGCTCCAAGCTGTCAAGTACAGGGAGCCCAGGTTTGGGTTCAGTAGACAGCTGTTGTCCTGGGTCAGGAGGTCGCATCTCTTTAGCAGTTCTGAAGGTGGGGCTGTCAAAGGTCACACAGTATACTGTATCAGTATTGGTGTGGCTACATTGCAATGACCATTGCTTATCCCTCTTGATCTTCAGCAGCATCTTCTGTATCCAGGGTACCATGGGAAAGGCATATGTTAGTATCCCTAAGGAAGGTGTCAGACAAAGAACCCTTTCCTAGTCTGCACAGGGAGTAGTATCATGGGCTGTGTGGTTCCACTGGTTTCTGAGGAGGTTTATGTGTGGATAACCCCACTTCAGGAGAATAATACAAGTCATGTCCGGATGCAGCTACTAGTTGTGCTGCAGTAGGAAATGCCTGCTGAGGTGGTCTGCCTTGTTGTTCCTCAATGCCAGTAGGTGAGAAGCCACTATGTGAAAATTATGTCTCATCTCTGGTTCCCAGAGGTGAATTGCTTCCTTGCAGTGGGCTGAGGAGCTGGCTTCTCCCTGACAGTTGTTGTAGCACATGGTAGTTTTATTGTAAGTCAGAATTTGACTTAATGGTCTAGGAAGGGGAGGGAAGGATACCGGAATCAGGCTGGGTTGCTGTTCTTTAGTGTACCTTCAAAATGGCTACAGGCCCAGAAAGCAAAGAGTTGTTCTTGTGTCCTTCAGACCATGCAGAATCTCAACTATTTGGTCCGAGAACAGATCCATCCCATCCAAAGAAAGGTCCTGAATGGACTGCTGGACCTGCTGTGATAGGCCTGAAGCCTGCATACCTCCTCCTACGGATAACAGAGGACAGGGCCGTAGCTGCTAAATCTGCAGCATCTCAGGAGGCTCGTAGTACCACCCCAGCATTGAAATATCCTCCTCTAGCAGTATGATTAAGTCTGGGAATTGGTACTGTCATTGGGACTCTCCAAAACATCTCAGGATATTCCTTAAATTAAAGTAGCATACCTCCCTAAGAGAACCTGCTAGATGGAGATCCTAAACTTCATGTTGGATGTCAAATACATTTTTCTGCTAGAAAGGTCAAACCTCTTGGCATCTTTGGAGTGAAAGGGAGTTGACTTTGCCTCTCCTTTTGGTTAATTGCACCCTCTACTCATGTACATGGTCTCAGGTGAGTGTAAAGGTACTTGACCCTTCTAGTAGGTACATAATATTTGCTTTCTGCCTCCATGGATGGGGGTACTACAGAAGAAGGGGTTTGCCAGATGGACTGGACAATTTTCAAGACCCCTTCATGCACTGGAAGTGCTACACTGGCTGGGGCTGCTGCTGCCAGCACATTGAGAAAGGCAGTTTGATTGCCTCCCTCAACTCCTCTACCTCCAGGCCCACACTGGAGGCCATTCTTTTTAAAAAGGTCTAGATTGGTTTTAGAATCATCCTGCTGAAACAAGATCTCTATGGTCACCAGCTTGTCATGGAAAGGTGACATGTAAAGCCGAAAGACTGTTGTTAACCTCTAGGAATCCTCCCCAGGGTCAGAGTCTTCTTCAGGTCCTGAGAGCTACTGGGTCATTTAAGACTACGTCTACACTAGCAAATTAATCCAGATTAAGGAGGCTGAATCCGGACTAATTTGGCTCCCATCTACACTAGGCTTTGCCTAGTTCAAACTAGTTACTTCGAACAGTGAGATCAAGCTAAGTGCTTAGTTCAAACTTCAGTTCATCTTTAGTTTGAACTAGCACAATGTAGCTGTGTTAGTTCAAACTAAATATGTTTGAAGTAAGTGGTTAGTTAGAACTTGTCACATTTTTTTTAGTTTTCATTAACTTTACTTTGAACTAGCCATGTGTGTGTTTTTAAGTTAGTTTGAACTAAAAAAAAAAAAAAGGCTAGTTTGAACTAAAAAGTCATGGTTACTTCAAACTAACCCTGAACTGCTTAGTACGGACTAAGCAAGTCTGAACTACGGCTTCAGATGTATACATAGCCTTAGGTTCATTGTGCCAACTGCACCATATATGACCTGAGCAAGTTAGGTCCCATCCCCATAACAGACCAATAAGACCTCTGAGCTGTCTACCTTTGTGCCAAGGGTTGACTTTCGGGACAGCTGTAGATATATTAAGCTCCAAGTCCTTTTCCCTGAGTTCCTCAGAGTCACTATGGGAGGATCCTGAAGGGGGCATCCTGTCACCTTTCACAGCATGGTACCATCAGTGCTGGGAGTCCTGGAACAACTTCCTAGTTTCCTCCTTGAAGTGCTTCTCCTCAGTGACTCCCAGGAAGAAGAACTACAGTCTTGAGGAGGGTGAGGGTGCATCAAAATAGCAATCAAAGGATGAATTTGAATGTCTCAGTAGTCTTGTAGGTATTGATGACTCATGATACCGTTTGCCCCTGAGGGCACTCCTTATTTGGCAACCATGCTATGCATCTCTTCTTCTTAGTGGAGAAACTCAGTGGTGCTGAAGACAATGATCAGTGTGGGTGGTTTCCCTGTACACTGCTCCTCAACAAAGACTATGAACAACGGCATCCATTGAGGGCATCATCTGGCATCGGAGAGATCAAATTGTGTCAGGGAGACGGGGACTGACACTGAGTCAGCCATACCAGCAGCCCTGAGACTGAGGAGCCTTCTGCTGGAGACTTGCTGGACAGTGCTGGAATACCCTGCAGCAGGAACTCGTTAGTGCCACCCTAACAAGTGTGGGCATTCCCCTCAAAAGCAAGTCTCTGTCACTCTTCAGCTCTGTGGGACACAGAGATAGAAGTATTGGCAAGACCAACAAGGGTCTTGCTGCCTTAAACTCCTCAGGCACCACAGGAGTCAGAAGTATCGTTGCCTTTACACTCCCTGGTGTTGGAGGTGGTTCCACTGGTGACAATAATAGAGGACCACTCTATGATGCACCTTGTTGTTGGGTATCATGCAGAGCTGCTTTCTTGACCAGTATGGGGGGGGGGTGTCATCTGTCAGTCTGCTGTGGTGTTTTGGACTACTTAGGGTCATTGGGGTTGTCATGGTGGTAAATGAGAGGGTCATTTAGGTGCTAGGGAAACCTGTCAGTCAGGTCCCCTCTCTCTCGCTTCTCTTTCAATAAAGATTCCTTACACAGCTCTGAATGTGCTTCCTGTCATTATTGGATTATAATTTTTCCTAAAACTTTACATCTGGTGACAGAGGATGGGATATGTGAGGGAGCTGGTTATCCTCAACAATCCTGGCAACTGTGGAAAACCAGAATGAAATGTAAGAAGCAAAACTATATTTACTGCTTGCATGGGAGTTGGGTTGTAACTGTGAAAGCTGATCTGTTTGCCTAAGGGCTAGCTGGCTATTCTGAAATCTGATCTGGCTGCTGTTAAGTACAAGTGAAGAGACAAAGAATAACCACAAGAGCGCATCATGGCTTTACTTACTACAACCCTCAAACCATTTGACCATTTGGCAGATTTCTGGCAGACACATACATATACAGCCCAATTTCAAAATTTTATAATAGCAAATTATATAACTAATGAGAAGAATTTACCAGTTTTTCTAATGGTCATTGGAGTTAAGACTTATAATTTACTATGTAGTTTGCTTTATCCGGAGAAGCCAGAGCAGAAATCTTATGGGGACCTAGTGGAAGTTCTGGGAGCACATTTTTCCCTGAAGCCACTAGTAATTGCAGAGGAGTATAGGCTCTATCAAAGGAACCAAGGTGAAGGTGAATCAGTTGTACAGTTTGTAGCAGATGTCCAGAAGTTGGCAGCACACTGTGACTTCAAGAACACATTAGAGGAAATGCTGTGTGACAGGCTGGTGTGTGGCCTGCACAGTGAATCAATGTGGAAATGCCTATTGACTGAAGGTGAACGGACCTTGTAGAAGGCTGTAGAAATTGCAGTTTCCGTGGAACGTGTCACCCGAGACATGCAATGGATCGGGGTCAGCGTGCGTAATGTATCTCCACAACCTGTCCACAGGGCACCGGGGACACAGGAATGTTACCGGTATGGGAAGCTGGGTCATCTCTCATCAGAGTGCCAGTGTAAGGAACTTCTGTGTCAACAATGTGGTAAGAGAGGACGCATTGAATGTGCCTGCAAATAAAGGAAGGATGAGCCAAACAGAAGAGGCACACCTCAGAAAAATGAGCCTTTAGTTTGGCAGACTAAGAGGGAATTCTGCATGCAGTAGAGCAGAATACAGGTGATCATAGTGACACCCAATCGGAAGATGAAGAGTCCCTCCATGTTTTATCTATAATCACTGGCCCACGTAAATTCTGGGTGAGACCTGTGTTGGAAGACAAACCAGTATGCATGGAACTGAACACTGCCACAGCCATTTCATTAGTTTCAAACATTGTGTATGAGAAGGACTTAAGGCATCTGCCATTTAAGCCATCAGTAGTTATTCTGAAGACATATATCGGGGAGACTGTTCCCCTGTTGGGTACTATTGATGTGAAAGTAGAACTCAGTGGACAGACCACAAAGCTACCACTGTTTGTGGTGAAGGGGAATTACTCAGCCCTAATGGGAAGATCTTGGATCAGAAAAATCCAACTCAGTTGGTCACAAGTGCATCAATTGACTAAAGAAGAAATGAATCTAGCAGTGATACTAATGAAACATGCTGCTGTTTTTGGTGAAGACTTAGGCAGCATGATGGGAATCACTGTGAAATTAAATATAAAGCCTAATTGCAACCAAAATGTTTGAAGGCCAGGATGGTGCCATTTGCCATCAGACCCAAGGTGGAAGAAAACTTGGAGCGGTTAGTCATGGAGGGAGTCTTAGTACCAGTTACTCAGAGCTCATGGGTAACACCCATTGTCCCAGTAGTGATGAAGGATGGCTTCATTCAGATTTGTGTAGATTTCAAGATCACTGTCAACCCAGTATTATGTGCAGAACAATATCCTCTTCCCCACATTGAGGACATGTTTGCAGGTTTGGCTGGAGGACAAAAATGTAGCAAGGTTGATTTGAGTCAAGCGTACTTACAGATGCATGTTGAAGAAGAATCTCAAGAATTGTTGACAATCATAACACATAAGGTGTTGTACATATACTGTTGTTTACCTTTTGCCATTACTTCAGCCCCAGCTTTGTTCCAAAGGGCAATGGACCAGATTTTGAGTGGTTTATCAGGAGTGCAGTGCTATGGTTGGACCTTCTGGAGAACCAGATGTTAGGCTTGAAGCCATGAAGACATGTGGCTTATCCTGGAGAAGGTGTGAGCCCCATGAGGTGTGGCACATTGAAGGGCTCCTTCCAGTCACTGTTCCAGAGCTGGGCATTGACACCGATCCTGTGCGTCTGTGCCAGCAAGTGATATGACAATTAATGCAAAGGTAGGTAATGTTGGGGTCATAACCTGAAAAATAACTGCAAAGAACACAGTAAATACCTGATGGTCAAAATTGGCAGCCTGTGTTAGGCTTCCAAATCTGTCCTTATGATCCTAACTGCAGTCATATACTTGAGGGTGAACAGAGTTTATTCATGTCCATTTGGTAAGTATGGAGTTCAATCTGGGAGTTACCCACTTAGTTGTTTTTTTTTTTTTTCTTAACCATTACATCCCTGTCTGCTTCATCCCCATGTGTGATCAGAATTTGTGAGACTTTTCCTAATTCTTTTCTCTCAACTGCCCTGCTGCTCTTCAAGAACTCCTCCTCTTCTATGTGTGTGACCAACATACAGACCCAGGCTAGACTCAGACAGTTCAGTCTTAGTCCAGTGCCACAGCTGTGCTGATGCCAAGAGCTGGTCAGTGACAGCCGTGAATTCCTGCTCTCAGCTCCCTGCAGCTGGCAGTCACACAGAGCTTCAGACAGGAGTTACAGCAGTGAGCCCTCAGCATCTTAAGAGCTACCTGACACCAGTGATTTGACTCAGGCTACGCCTACCCTAATGGCAGCAATTTTGCTGCTGTCAGTTTGCCCTTCTGGAACTGGATCATGGAGAGTATGAGCCACTCCTGGAAGTCAGCCCCAAAAGTCCTGAGGCCAGGTGGTGTAGGGAAAGGCGGACCACAAGGGTTTTGTGGTCAGCTTTTCCCTAATGTGCAGTGGTGGCTTTAAAAGTAACCACTAGTTCCTGAAGGAATTTTGCATTCCTTGCATAACTGGCAGTCGACTGCCGCTAAATTTGCCTAAATGTAGACTAGGGTTCAGTCCCACTGCTGCTGTGCAGCCTCCCAGCTAGATGGTTGAATTCACAGAAGACACTATGGGGAGTGTAAAAATCAGACCCACCTTAATTCCCTGCTCATCCACAACTTTAAACCTTACTTGCATGGCTAGCTAGTGGGCTTTTTTAAAAACGTCCGTAGACAAAACTCAAATACCTCATCCTTTACAGGGAGTAAGGAATGATAGTGAAATATCCATCCAGCCACTCGCTAAACATTAACACACAAAATATATAAACAGCCCACGGAAGAATGGACAGATGGCCCAACGCTTCATCCTTGGGGCTGAATAGTCCTGCCAGTGTAAAATACTTGGGTGCTTAATCCCTGAGTTCTTCAGGTTCTCAGGCTGTGACCTACCATAACCTTCTAGGAAAGAGGGAGGCGCTTAGACTCAGCCAAGCTCAAGTTCTGGAGGAGATGGCAGCTGGTCTATATGATCAGAGGGCTCAGCACGCTGAGGTTCAACCTGCAGGGAGGGATCTGAGTGCTACACAGATTTCCCTGGTGAAACAAGCAGCAGACAAATGATGCCCCCGAACTAGAGCAAGGTATTATCAAGAGGTGTCCCGCTGTGTCTGTACTGTTGCTTCCTTTGGAGAGCTTTTCAAAGATATGTGGTCTCCTGCTTTCAGCTCCCTCAGGGGTTTGCCTCTGATGCCTGAAAATTATTTTCTTCTGACAGAGTTTGGTCTGTTTGTCCTTTCTCCACAGCATTAGAAATTCAGGCCAGCTAAGGCCTAAGAGTGAAAGGATGGTTGGGATGATGGAACTTACCTCAGGACCTCATTGGGGCTGAATCCATTTACCAGGGGTGCTGGTCAGGATGGTGTAGCTCTTGACTATACCTGTGTTTAGCTTGCATGCATATATTACTTTCTATCTTATTTCATATATGTGTATCTTTCTTTATAAGTTTAAGAAATCCTTGTTTAAAATATTATAAATAGGTAAGTCAGCATATTTTTTTTGTATTAGGACCTAATACGCAAAGGACCTAGATGCCTTGTAGAAATGACAAGTCTGTATGCAATAGCTTTGCATTAGGGCAGGGGTCTCAAATCACCACAAGGGCCGCACAAGGATTAGTACAATAACCTGAGGGCTGCACCACTGAAACCTTTCCATACAATGCTATTGTAAATATTGGTAATGATTGTCTGCGTGTTTGAGAGACCTGCATTAGGGTGTAGTTGGAGTAGCTGTGAAGGTAGAAATATCAGGCAAGGTGGGTCTTTGGTCTACAGTCTTTGGATCATAATATATATGTCAACAGGTGAATAACATCCTGAGGTGAGACCCCTGACATTTTTGTAGAACACCACAAAACCCACAAAATTCATAAACAAGAGAAAAGGAAAAGGGGATGAGAAACATTCTAGTAGGGAAAATATGTCCATTACATCCGTGAACCCTTTAACTAATGACAGGAAGTTACCCTGGCAATCTTGGGGGTAGGGACCCATAATTGGGTAAGGAAGAACAAGATAATTTATTTTTAGAGGGGTGTAAAGGTACAGAGCTTCTTATGTATGAGAAAGAAACATTTAAGGCCTTAGGATTTGTAGAGCAATGAAGCTTCCAGTCCTCAGCTCTGAGCTCAACTTTGTTGAGAGAAGATCTTCACAGACTCACCTGCATCCTCTTGCTTAACTAGTCTCTGTTGTTTTATCTTCTTAAGGATCTCAGGTATGCTGGACTCCACACTCCAATTAAAGCATTAAAATTCTTACTCCAGGGGAGTGTAGGTAAAAGCAACTGTTAGCTGTTTTATAGAAAACATAGCTTGTTGTAGCCTGTTATCAACTGTACAGGATTTCCTAGATGCATTGACCTATACACTGGTAATTTCATTGTATGTTTACTAATTAATATTCTTATAATTTATATGTGTTATGTTGTCAGCAATCTAAGCCAACAACGCAATAAAGAATTGTTACAAGATACTTTGAAGAATCTGTGTAACTCTGATGGCTCCTTGGGGAGGTCCATGGTGCCTTGGTTTTAATCCTGGTTTATCTGTTGTCAAGTTGGCAGTAAAAACCCTCATCCTTTGAACCATTTTGATAAAATCCATATTGGCTATTCAAAATTCCAAAGTAACTACAGAATTTGGCTACAGTGGACTTTGGCTTCTGTAAGAATCTGTTTCCCTATTTTAAATGAGAATAATGCTTCCCTGTAGTTTTGTGAGAACTGGTAACTGAGGTAATCTAAGTGGAACTGCAGGAGTTCACAAACATATACAGTGAAATCGGTTCTGAGAAGCATTAAATCAATGGAAGAAATCTTCAGCTGTCTAGTGGAGCAAGGTCTTTTTTCCCCCAGTCTGTCTGTGGGAGAGAAGGTAACAATGGTTCTGACTGGCTGATTCCCATGAGTGCAGGTCTCACAACTCTCACCCCTCTCTGGTATGTGTTGCTCAGTCTGGCCCACTGAGCTATTGAGCTGTGGCAGAGCATTGCAGAATGTGTTGGTGGCCCTCTTGCATTTTATGGAGAATGTCCTTTCTCACCCATGTAAGTATGGCTAGTTTGACCTCTTCCAGAACAGACTGAGCTCTATGTTGTGATCACCTGAAATCATCCAGAGAAGTTTCAAAGACAGGTCTCATGTTACTCTAATATCCAACTTTTTTCTTTTTGTTTTTTTTCCAGCTTTCCCACACTTCGGAAAAGCCATCTACACTGTAGGCAGGAGATGGCATTACAGTGACCCTTGATGTACCATCACAAGCCTTAATCTAGCTGGCTGAGGTGTCAAGCAGCTTGTACTTCACCCTGACTGTGCCAGCCTAGCTAGAGCCCTGGGGAATTGCTGATGGGGCCAACCTGTCTTGCAGCTCCACACGCCAGTGCTGGAACAGGATAGATCAGAGCAGTGAGGCCCCAACTTCTTAATCAAGCCACCTGCCTTTGGCTTTTGCTACCCACCATAAGCAATATGAACTGTTCACCTTGGTCTTGCAGCCTGAATCCTAGCCCGCTGCACAGAAGTTTCTGAGGTTGGAGAGCCAGGCTGCCTGCTCAACGCTCACCCCATGATGGCAGGTCCAGGTCTGTGGGGCTTGGCCTGTCTCCTTGCTCTGAGCATTGTGACCAGGAACATGGGGTTGAAGTACCCACAGGCTTGGCCTGGCCACTCCTCCATAACATTAAGTGTGGACTGGGCCAAATTTGGGTAAATAGAGCAGCAAACTAACTCATGCTGCTACGACAGCTCTCAGGTTTGGCCGATATATCCATTGATAGTGAGAGGTGACTCAGAGACAGAAAGGCCAAAACTGACCAGTTCTGTGACCCCATGTTCCATGTTAGAAAGCCTGAAGTGGACAGACAATGTGACCTGGGGACTCCTTGGTACCATCTGGCAGAGGGCACCAGAAGGTCTGTAGAACTGCACAGGGACCCCTGGATCAGATGTACGCCTCATAGTTCACTGCAGGGAGGCATGAATGGTGTCCACCAAGAGACAGTATCCCAGTGGTCATCAGAGTCATTGTGCAGTGTAAGCACAGATAATATTTCAGGTGTAATGCCTCTATACTAAGAATATGGTCTTGGAGAGAAGGCAAAACCCCAGGAGGTGACGCCCTCAGAAATGCTTCTTTCAAGAAGAGGTAACAGATACCCAGTTCACTGTCAAGCCATTTGTGGATTGGAGATTGTCTGCCTCATAACTGAGACTTGTCTGCAGGCTGGACCAGAGCCAGTCAGAAGTGTTTGAAATCAACATGGGAGAAAATCTGCAGAAGTAAAGAAAACAGATGTGCTGAACTATTGTGTGCCACAGGCAGAGAGCCGGAGGAACTAAAACACATAGGTACCAGAGACAGAGGTGGCCTTAGGCTACTTGGGGCCCTAGGTTAAGGGCCCCCTATAAGCCCCCATTGCCACTTTCCCTGTGGGCCCAGTCCCCCCTGCAGCCCTACCCCACCCCTGAGAACTTCTTGTTTCTTTTGCTGAACAAGATTAACATTACTATCCCTCTGGAACTCATAAATTATTCTTGGGTATGATATTTTTAAAGATCCTTCCATCATGAAGCTTGAAAGTTGATCATCTTTCACTTAAAATAAATGAGCTAATGTTGAACCACAAAGTTAAAATAAACATTTTTTTAAAGTATGTGCATTAATTAACAAATAAAAAGAGGCAAAATTAATGATGCCTCTAAAGTAACTACAATACCACATCTAAAATTTTGGCAGTCAAATCTTACAATTTTTTTTCTTATAGGTATGGTGTGCTCTGAATGTTTAATACAAATAATGTTAATGACTAAAATAAGTGAAAAGGAGGTTCCTAGTGTGTAGCTATAAATGAAAAACACCAAATTTCAATGAAATTCTCCAAAGCACTCAAGTGTATAAGACTCTGGCCCCCTCAAAAATATTTAATAGTAAGTTCAAAAGAAGCTAAAAATTACTTACCAAAAGAAAGACATAAAGCACAGACAGGCCAGCCCCAGATCCTCAGCTGGGGATGGGGCCAGATGAGGCAGGAGCCTCTGTGGGCAGCCTGGCCCAGATCCCTGGCCTGCAGAGCTAATGTTACATGGGATGTGGGGCATGTATCCCATGTGCCACCAACACCCCTGCAATGTTTTCTCAAGGGCAGAAATGTATTTGTATGTAGCAACCTGTATGAACCTGCCTGGTAACCTGTGATGACCACAGCCGAAGGAAAAAATGTGAAAAAGGCAAAGGAAAAGGCAAAAGAATAGGTAAAAAAGAAAAGGAAAAGGCAAAATTTCACACGTGGGATTAAAATAATGGCAGAATAAATGGCCACACTGAGAAGCCAGAAGATGAGACCATTGGAAAAGTCCCGGCTATTGTGTATCTATTGATGTTACAAAGAGCTTGCTCCTAATTTTTTAACATGTCAATATGAAGGTGACGGGTAGATAATGGTGACAAGACTGAAAAGTACTGAGGCTGCCTGCATTTGCTAGATAGGATCAATTTCTATATTTTTCTATATTTTCATTTCTGGCCACCATATTAACAAATTGAGAATGGGGTCCCTTATTGCTTGGGGCCCTAAGCAACTGCCTGCTTCACCTACCCCTAAAGCCATCACTGATCAGAGACGCCTGTAATGGAAGGAATTGAAAAGTCACTCCTGAGAAACAGAGCTCTTCTCTGTCTGTGTTCTGGCATTGATTCCAATGGTTAGGCCTACATCAGCCAAGGTTAGTTTGGGCTTGCTAGTTCGAACTAAGATTTGAGGTTAGTTTGAAATAACTGCATGCTTTTAAGTTCAAACTAACCAAGTATTCTAATTCAAACTAATGGTTAGTTCAAACGAGAATGTATGGCTAGTTCAAACTAACTGGCTTAGTTTGAACTTCTTAAATATGAACTAAGCCTTAGTCCTGGTCCACATTGCGCTTAAGTGTTAAGGTCCAGACTAAGTGCCTGTACTTATCCGTTCAGACCACGTGTTCCTTAATTTGAAACTAAGAAATTTCGGAGTTTGAACTAAGGAAACCCTAGTGTGTCCATGGGCTAAATTAGTTCAGACTGAGCCTCCTTAGTCTGTACTAATTTACTAGTATAGACATAGCCAATGAGCTTTCACTGGAGACCACCTCTGTTTTCTCCACTGCTCAGTACACGGTTCAGCATTCATTTTAGACTGTATCTGTAGATTGTGATGGAAATGCTTGTTCCACTGCATGGTCATGATCAGTTGTACCAGGGTTCCCTAGAACAAGTCACTGATTTTTTTTTTTTAATTGGCTCACTGGAAACCCAGTCTCAGATTGTCCCTCATCTTGTCATTAACATCTATAAAACTAATTTATCTTCCTAGATAAAATATTTATTCTGTGTGTTTATCAATAATGGAGAAGGCTTTCTACTCTTTGTTGAATTTCAGAGGTAAATCACCTAGGGAGAATTTCACATCTATCTCCTTAAAGACGATGAAAGTTTCAAATCTAAATTTGGTTTAGGAACAATTGTGCTGCTCATCTCAAATTGTTCCCTTTCAGGTTGCTAATTAAACAAAACAACAACAACCACAAAAACAGCACACACCATCCTGGAAAAAAAAAATACTTGCACTGCTAGGCAAATTTTCAGAAAAGGTTTAATAAGAAAAAGGCACAAAGTCAATCTGATTACTCTAACTGGATAAGATACTGGAAACTTCAACCCTCATCTGATCAGTGGGGAATTATGTAGAAGAAATTTCTGAACCTTTTCCAGCTCATACTTGTATTTCCTGCAACTTCACACAATCCCTAAGAAAACACTTGCTGTGTCTATCTACCAGGCACAGACTGATTTTGTGCATCATACCAGAGATTGCTTTCCTGAGAGAAAGAGGAGATATATTTACAACATCACAAGCTTATCTGGGGTCCGATCAAGTGACTTTAATACTGATTCCTCAGAGACATTATGTTCCACATCATCATAGCCTGTGTCTTGGGGAGGCAGGAACGAGGTTCTCTTCTCCATCCCGGAGACACCTTCACTCCTTAGTGAGTGCCGATGTCAACCTGAAAATATCAAGGGAGATATAAAGTCAGTGGATCCACTCAATGACTACATGTGGTCCCATAGCAAGGGTGCACTGCATTCTATAATTGTGATGGAGACCCCAGACAAGCCTCCTGGATCCCCTTTGTCCACAGCCAGTCAGGTCTCTGCCACGGACCTCGGGTCTCCACGCTCCGTGCAGCCAGTCCCCAACTCCAGGCTCAGAGGCTCAGATCCTTGCTCTGTCCGGTCTCCCTTGGAGGGGATTTCCTCCCCCCAGGAGGGTCCCAATCGTCCCAATCAGCAGCGACTCTCAGCCAGTGGGGCAATCAGAGGGTTTATTAGCAAACCAGTTCATACAGCAGCAAGGACAGTTGGTATCAACATCCTCAGAACAACCAGAAGTGAAACCCCCAGGGGATTAGGGCTACACCCCAGGGCAGGGTCCTGTGTCTTGGGCCCCCGTTTTCCCTCTTCTCCCTCCTTCCCCCTGTCCTTTGTTGCCCTCCTAGCTCTGCCCACCTCTCCGCCCCCTGGCCCAACCAGTTGAATCCAGTGTGACCAGCGGGGGGGGTCCCAGGTACAGGCTCCCTAAACACTACCCCCCTGCCCCCTAGTGGCTCTACCGCATATCACCCACCTGTGTCCCATCACCTAACTAGCAAAGATAGAGGATCAACACCCATGTCTTCCCTGACTAATCTAGCAGAGGGTTCCCACTTCTCCACAATAATACAGGGTAAGAAATTTCCCCCCTTCATTCTTTTGATTGGATCTGTGACAAGCGCTAATCCATCATCTCTGTACATGTTCTGAAAATAAATCCTTTGGTTTCTGGACCAGTTAAAGGTCCCAAGTGACAACTGTAGCAACCTGTCACTTCATGTACGGAACTTACCAGCAAAGACCTCTTAGTTAGGCTACAGACTGGGGACCTGTCATTTAGAAGTGATGGAAGAGGAGAAGTACCAGGGCTGAATGAATGATTACAAGATGACTGATCTGCCAATGTGATGTGGCCATGGAAAAAAGCTAATGAGGTCCTAAGATGCATCAGATGAGGTACTTTCAGCAGAGATAGGGAGGTGTTAGAACTATTATAAAAGGTGCTGGTGAATCCTCATCTGGAGTGTTGTGTGCAGTTCTGCGCCCCCCCCCCCTTTTAGGAAAGATGAATTCAAACTATAACAGGTATAGAAAAGAGCTACAAGGATGATCTGTGGAAAAGAAAACCTGCCTTATGAGAGGAGGCTTAAAGAGTTTGGCTTGTTTAACCTAACCAAAATAAGGGTGAAGGGAGAAAGGATTGCTCCCTATAATACATTTGGGGGCGGGGGGAAGAAAAGGAAAAAAGCAGGCAGGAAGAGGAATTATTTAAGTTCAGCACCAATGTGGACACAAGAGAAAATGAGTATCAATTGAGCAACAGGCTGATTAGACTTCAAATTAGATGCAGGTTTCTAACCATCAGAGGAATATTTATGGAATAGACCTCCAAGAAGGGGGGGGGGTCAAAGTCAAACACCTAGATAGCTTCAAAACCCAGCTTGGTAAATTTATGGAGGGGACGTTCTGATGATACAGACTAATTTTGCAGCTGACTGATCTTTGATCACTAAGAGGAGATATCCCAATGACCCGAAATGGGATGTTAGCTGCGGGGAGGGGGTTCTTGGTTCTTAGTTATTACAGAAAATTCTGTCATGTGTGTCTGGATTGTGAATTTTGCCTCCATGCTCTGACTTTAACTGATCACCATATTTGGTGTTGGGAAAGAAACACCCCCCCCCCCGGGTAACATTGCCAAATCCATGGCAGGGGGGAGTTGTCCCCATTTGTAGAATGAGACATGTCTCTCTTGCTGGCCGCGTAACTGTACCTTAAAGTCCTTAAACCATGATTTGAGCTCAGCCATAATAAGAGGTTTATTACAGGAATGGGTGGGTAGGCCTATATTGTGCAGGAAGTCAAACTACATGATTTATTGATCCCTTCCAACCTTACAGTCAATGGCCATTTCTACACTGCAAAACATTTTTCGAAAACAGTTAATCAAAATATCTTGAACTTAATTTGAAATAAGTAGTTCAAATTAAACTTCTTAGAAAAATGTTATTTTGAGAAAAGAGTCTCGGGAGGACTCTTCTTTACAAAATAAAACAGATCCCGCCCCCCAAAAAAGAGAGTCCACACTAGACTCTCTTTTTCGGGGGGAGGGGGAAGAACTGGTGATAGCTTTAAAAAAAAATGGAAGAGCTACTTTTTTGAAAAATAACAAAGTTGTACTTTTTCAAAAAAGTGCCCTGGTCTTTCAAAAAGCCAAGGTGCTTTTATTTTGAAAAATAAAAATACCTGCCCAAACATGGAAAATATTTTTTTCAGGATAAGTCTCTTTGTCCTGCCGCCCGCCACTCCACAAAAGAAAAAAAAATAAATAAAAACAAAAATCAAAAAACTTTTCAGTGTAGACTTGCCCTATGAATCTAACATAAAACAAACAAACAAGCAAAAAAAAATCACTCTGCCCTATGAATAAACATAAGCATATTCTTACCAATACTATGTAATGCACATTTAGTCACTAGTTCATTTCCTCTGAGTTTAAAGATTGTGTCTCACCTCCCGTGACAATGGTGAAGGGACATTTTGGCCATGAATAATCAGAAAAGCCAAATTTTACAGAAACTGAAAGGGGCCTTTAATTTTTGCTTAGCATAAATAGGACTCTGGTTTAAAAGATTCTGCCCAAAAGATACACACACAATACATCTCTGGGAATCTGGTATCTGAAGGATGTGGCCCACATCAGGATTTAAACCTGGAAACTTAGAATTTCAAGTACATTAATGGTTTGACCACTAAGAACTGCACAGTAAACACTCTGCTTTTTGCTGTCACCGCTGAAGGCAGTTAGACCATGAAGAGCAGGTGAATTTTTCCCACAAGGCTGGTCTTGGCCAAGGTTATTCCCTTGCTTTGTTACCCACATTTCCAGCCACTCCTTTCTGAACAGAAACTGTAAAATGCAAACAGTTTGCCACTCACCTGTCTGTGAGTCACTCTTCATCTCACTCGCCCCACTGCCTTCCTCCTCTTTCTGTTGCCAAACAGGGTCATCTCCATGGTCAGACACTTCCCTGGCATCATCATAACCTTCGCCTGTGACATCTCCAGGAAGGGCTGGGACACCTATAAGTGAAGATGAGCAGATGTGAGCCACATGCAGTGCAGGCATTTCCTAAGTGAATTGCTCCTTCAGACCTTCAATGACCTAAGTCATCAAAGGCTTCTTTACCCTTGGTCCTCCACACAGCTCTTGTAATGCACTTTCTGAGAGCCTCCAGCCCCTGTCATTCCTACTTGGAAATACATTTAGTTATTTTGAACAGTATCATCATTTCCAGGAGAAACATTCACTGCTCACCTTGAGCATCTGGAGCCTTGGCAACGTCATCTAAGGCTGGTTCCTCCACATTGTCATAATCCCACTGAGATTCACCAGGGAAAGCTTCCTCTGGAAAAGCAAACAAAACACTCAGCTTGTGTCTCTTCAGGGCAAGTGGCCTTGTAACTAGAACTGTTTATCATGGTACGTGTGAGAGGAAGGTGCAGGGTGACCATGCTGAGAGGGGCAGAAGTCAGTGAATTGCAGGCAAACAGGAGTCCCCTAAATAACCAGGGGCCAGTCCTGTCCCTGTAGGGTCTAATAAAAGCTCTGTTATGTGTTTCAGTGGGAGAAGAATCTGGGCTGGTGCTGAAGTAACAGGTTGGGACATGGGCACTATCCAGCCAGAACTGGCCTTTGTGAATCCAACTGATATCTTCAGAGAGATTTGAATTTTCCTGTTACATTGCAGGTGAAGAACCTTCCCAATGCAGAAATTAAAGATGCAACTGGGAAGTGGCTGGCCTGATCCTTTGGCAGCTCCTGCTCTCCACAGGCCTCTCTGGTTGCCCGTGGCTCAGTTAGGTAGAGAACTGGCTCCTCTCTTCAGTGGCTCCTCCACCCAGTCACAGGGGAAACTCACAAAGGACCCAAATTCATGGACTCTCTTGGGAGAAGCTGGGATAGAAATTCCTCCTGCTTATCATTAGAGATGGGCCAGAATATCACTGTGTTAGTCTGAGCCCATCTAGAATTATAATGCAGGACAATCTGCCCTCACTCTCTGTGCTGGGAGTTGAGCTGGCACCTTGACCCAATGACACTGACCCATCTCCTCCAGATCCTCACCAGAGGGGGTCACTGTTTCGAAATAAAAGTCCCTATGTCCACACCATGTTTTCTTGTTTCTAAAGGAGGGAGCTGCTCAATTCAAAACAAGAGCCCTCCTTTTGAAACAACTTAAACCACTTTACTTTCGAAAGGTGGGTTATTTTGAAACCAGTTGTTTCAAAATAACAAGGATCTTCCTCCCAGGGTGCATAGCACCCTGGGGGGAAGGTCCCACCCCATGCTCTCAGCACCCTGGCCAGGGATGAGCACCTGGCCAGGGTGCAGAGTGGAGTGCAGGGGGTAAGAGGGTGCCCCAGCTGGCTTCCCCCCCGCTTCCCCTTGCTGGGATCAGGGGGGAACGGGTGCCTCAGCCCCCTTCGCCCCCCCTACCCCCGGAAAGGGGATGTGGGAGAGGCTGGTTGGGGCACCCCCAACACTCTGCCCACCCGCCCAGGCTGTGGGGGAGCTGCCGGCCCTGCAGCCCGGTCAGGGGTGCTGCAGTCCCTGTGGGGTGGCCACTTCAGGGGCGGCTCACCCCGCTGCTGGGGCTGCCCCCAAGCCCGGGGGTGCCCTGCCCCCAGGGTTCCCTGGCACCACCACCGCTCCTGTGGGGGGTGGGGCCAGGGCAGCCACACCCCCAGGATTCCCTGGTGACCCCCGCTGCTCCTGAAGTGGCAGGGGGGGGCTTCCCTGCTGCCCTCCCCATTTCCTGCTGGGGTGGGGGGCATTCCCCACCGCCCTCGCACCCGCTCATACTGTGGGCGGGGCTGGGGCTGCCCCGCACCTGGGGTTCCCCTGCACTTCCCCCACACTCCTGGCAGCAGGAGTGGGTGTGGGGGTGCCGGGGAATCCCAGGTGCGAGGCGGCCCCGGCTCCACCTGCAGCAGGAGCGGGGAGGGGCGCCAAGGAAGCCTCCCTGCCCCTCTTCTCCCCTATCATGAAACAGCATGGCCACTGTGTGAACATGCTATTTTGAGTCCCGCTTTTTCCTTATTTCAAAATAGGTTTTTGTTATTTTGAAATAAGGTGTTTTGAAATAAGGCCTTTATTTCGAAACAGCTTGTTTTGAAATGGCTTGTTTTGAAACAAGGGATTGTGTGTGGACATAGCCATTGATAAGAACACATATTGCCAGACATGTCTGACGACACCGTACCCGGCACACCACCTGTGTGGTATGCTGGACAGTGTGTGGTTAGGCATGTCAGGCAAGATGTGTTCCTGTTAGTGTTCTTATCAGTTTTGATCTGCATCCAGCTCTGATATCTATTTGGCTGTTTGTGTGAATGCGTGTGTGAGTCTCTGAAGGCATGTTCCCACAGGATTACCCCTGGCTCAGATCACTGACTGAGACTCTGTTAGCCCAGGGATCTAAAGCCTGGCTTGGATCTTAAGCAGGAACTGAGTTAGCCTGGTGATCCTCAGATCGATCTTGTGTTCTGTCCGGCACTGATTTCAGTTTGGCTGCATGTGTGAATGTGTGCATGAGTATCAAAAGGCACACTCCCACCGGATTACCCCTGGCTCAGATCACTAACTGGGAACTTGGTTAGCTCAGTGTTTTGGAGCCTAGGTGTACCCTGTGTGCACGAGGTAAACTGAGGCAATACTTACGATCAGGGAAAGCAACATGACCATGGATCCTTGTGGAAACCTGAGGTGTTCCCTTTAGTTAATGCTTTGGGTTATCTTTGGCTCAAATCTCAAGTGGGTTCTTAATTAGTCCAGTGATTTGGAGTCTAGGCATGCCCTGTGTGCAAGAGATAAACTGAGACAACACTTACGATTGAGGAAACCAACACGACTATGGATCCTTGTAGAAATGATGGTGCCAGGCTAGGCTTTATTGAAGTGTAGCACTATGACAAACAACCCACATCAACAGATTTTTTTTTTTTTTGGCAGCATTTGTGCTCTTAATGCAATGGAACAGCTCAACTGACAGCAGAACTCACTGTCACCCCCTCAGCCACATGAAGTTGGGGCTCTGGGACCCCTATTCTTATAACCTATTTGGACTTCCTGACTCAGCCCCCTTTGGGAGCCAAATTTACCTTGATTGGTCCACATACCCCTTTCTTGATGCCACACATCAGTTTGATAGGTCCATGCATCACTGGACATCTCCATCCATCAAGGTGTCAGGTTAGACAAAAGCATTACCGTTAGCTCCTTGGCTCTAGGCTGACCCAACACATCCCACCTTTCAGGTGCTTTTCCATTTTTCATACTTACGATTACAATTTCAGCTTGTTTCTTGCCAATTCCAGTTAAACTGAACTTCACAATTTGTTTGATGTCCACACCTTCCATTCAGGCCCACTGTACATTCTGTTCAGTCCCACTATTGGATTACTTTGTTAGGCCTTAAGTCAACACCTAGGCATTTCTACTCATCATTTCTGTTTTAACCTTTTACTTTCTCCTACAACTTGTAGGTCCAAATTCACATTCTTCCATCTTGAGCCAAGTCCCTGATTTTTCAAGGCTTCTCCAAGTTGCTTGGCAGGTTAATCTTTGGTTGATATCATAAACAGGGTGTCATCAAAATATGCCATGACATTTGGGATTCTGGAAAGCAGAGTTCCCATGAAACGGGGGCAGATTCCAAGGGCAATGGAATTCCTAATTGAAGATGGGACATGAAATGCTCCTCAGGAAGCCATAATCATCTGTGCATCTACAGCATCTTTGTCAGTAATCACTGCATGACACTCTTGAGCAAAGTTTAGTTTAATGAATATTTTTCCTCCAGCAAGAATGCCATTTCCCAGCATGTTATGGAGGAAATTTCCAAAGTTATGATGTTCATCAGTGCACTACAGCTTGGCAATATCAGCAGTGATGCCTTCATCAGTTCATTGATTTTGTTCAAGAAATAGAAATTTCTAAACAATGACAGCTGGTGCAGGTGAGTAATGTGCCTTCAGCACAGCTACAGTTTTGTCATGTCTTAGGTGAAGGGGGTGCATCTTATAATGTTAAATGTTTTGGACCCACAGACTATCAAGAGAACAGCTCCTTTCTGTTAGGGATCATCCAAATTATGTGTTTCAAGATAGTAAGAAAGACTTTTAGAATAGGAATGCCATGATTCAGGGTGATTTATGTCAGGGTCCTCAGTGTGTCTCAGTATGGTCATTTTGCATTTCAGGAGAATAATGTTGACTCAAATTCCAAGGTGGCCCAGCCCTTTTGAACTTGAATGCTTGCTGTACATTTTTCAGATACATTTTTCAAATCAGCTGGTCCCTAGATCCTGCTAATTGTGTTTAATCTTCAATAGGGTGCCACACATATGACCAGAAAGGTTAGCTGTGGTATTTGTGTGGCAAAGGTTAGATTTTGTATCTGTATTGTGATGAACATCTGTAATCACTGACAGACAGCAGCAAAATTAACTAATACTTTGGATGTCAGGAAAAGTAAAACCATGCAGGAACCATCACATAACAAGAAGGAAACTTCACGGACCCCCAAGTATATCTTCCTCCTACTCCTAAACAACAGCAGGTGAGCATTGACAGTAACATGCCAGGTGTGTACATGCTCCTACATAAAAAGGTTCCTCTAGATGAACATAACATTCACCTAACTTTTTTTTTAATTTAAAAAAACAAAAAAAACAAACAAACAAAAAAACCCTTTTTCCAGCTCCAGTCAGAAACCTGAAGGGCTGGAGCTATATTGATTTAACTTGTTGATTAAGACCTTAGAATGAAAAAGTGCCTTATATAGTTACTGCCTGATAGCACTGGGAGGTACAAACCTGAGCGACCAAACATTTCTTTCTTCTCTTTCATCAGGTTATAATCAATCTCCTCATACACAGCATCAGAGAAGGGATCCAAAGGTCTCCCAAAATCTAAAAACAAAGGACAGTGTTTTCTCAGGGTGATTGAAATTAGAGATGGGAAACACAAGGACATACTCCACCCTTCCCTGGAGGCGAGATTAGGACAGGCGTACACCATATTCACACTGCTCTGTCCAGGCTAGATTTAAATGTCCCAGGTGACTGGGAGGACATCCCTTCCCACTACACCCCTTTAATGATGGCTCAAAGGATTAGTTCAGTGTCATGAAATTTCTTCACATTCAGCCCAAATGTTCCCTTTTTAACTCCAATCCATTACTCCTGATCATTCTGTACCAATGTGGGGGCTCTTCCACTCCATTCAGTTTTCCATTTCCAGCTGTGCTCAATCTCTTATGCTACAGAGGAAGTCAAGCCCTCCCCCAATGATGTGTGAGTGGGAAGAGAGGGCTTACTCCTTCCTGACCCCTGGAGACGACTGTCCAAAGCCCTGCAGCAAGAGGTCTGATTATAAACATTGCCCTAATGCAACATGGTGACTATTATGTTTGTGTTAACAGCACTGTTGTTCTCCATTTCCTTTCCAGGGCATTGGTAGATAATATTTCTAAAGAGTTTTAGAGGTGTTACATCCTTCTTCAGTGCCACTATTTGGAGTAATTTGCACAGACTGGTTCAATCTGAGTTACTAGAAAATGAGAGATAAAGCAAAACTTTTGGTAGAAAAAGCTGAGTTTCAGCAGACTCAGGGCATTCATCTTGATTCAGCAAATGGGCAGGATCTTCTGTCCACGAGGATCCCATCAGTCAATGGTTGAAGGAACACTGGCCTACCAGGCTCCCCATGTAGAAGACAGAGATTTTTCTCATGTTCCGTAAGAGTGAAGGATCTTTATTGATTTTAAATGTTTTCTTTATGATGCTTTTTCCTAAGAAATGGATGTGATCTGCTGAGAAAGAGCTGGGTGGCGACTGGGAACTGTTGGCAATACACCGATTATAACTCTTGGGGAGAAACAGGCTCAGACTGGGGGTTTGCCTTTGAGCAGACTGCCTTCTGGGGATATCAGAGTTTAATGCAGGGAGCTGTGTAGCCTTCAGGCCTCTGGCCAGAAGGGCTGGGACAGGGGGTTCTGACCAGACATGGGACAGCTGGGGCCTGAGTGGGCACTCCTGGGGTGGACCACTGGGAATAAAGGTACAGTTTCACTGACACTGGGAAACTCCCTAGCTAGCATCAGCTCCAGATTTCATGGCTGGGTCAGTCCACTGCCAGACTGATAAAATTTTAAATAAAGGACAAGTTCACCAATGCCCTTGGCCACACCTCCCTACCCAGTAACACGCTCTCTGCCACCCTGCTACTGCCAAGGCATTTCACATAGAGATCCCCATCAGGACCTACCTCTGCGCTGTGCCCTGGCGCTTCGCACCTGTGCACCCAGAATGATTAAGACCAGACAGAGCAGGGCTCCCAGGATAATGCAGATAACCACGGGCACTGTGACTCTCCCAGTGTTGGTCAGAGAACGGCGTGGAGGGGCTGAATGGAAATGAACAAGTGAGAAGGAGAGATTATTCTGTGAGAGGTAGAGGTGTCCCAGGAAGCTCCCTAATCCCCCATTGCATAGCCCAGCGAGCAGAGTAATGGGTTAGGACATGCCCTGTGTGCCAAGGAGGCAGCTGACAGGCTGCTTTCTGAATCATGGGCCTGGCCATGCTCCATTAGCTTCAAAAAGTAGACAGGAATCATCCCCTCAGCCCTGCCAGCAGTGCCCACCTGGTGTCATTTCCCTTAGATTTCACATTGCAGGGAAAGGAGCTCCTTTCTGCAGGCTGAAGCTTGTAGCTCATCTCTCTGTGATTCAGCATCAAGGTTAATTTAACCCTTGATGGGAAGAAGGGGATATTTTACCTGTTCTTGTTGGTGATGCTGTTGTCTCTGTCACACCTGCAAAGGAAAGTAAGGATGATTGGAGCATGCAGCAAGTGCAAGTGACATTTGTTAATGGGTGTAAAATATCATAAAACAAACAAGCAAAAATTTTAAACAATATAAATTTTAGTAGTTTAAATGGTTAACCAATATGTTATTTTACATATTTGGAGAGGTCACTGGGAGTGCCCAGGAGATGGATGTAAGAGTGCATGCTGTAAGCTGCCTACACCTTTATACTGTGATTTATGTATTATTTATAACCATCCTTCTAATATAACTGTGTATCATTTAATGTGAAGTATTTTGCGTAAGGGAATTTTGGAGGCAGCCAGCCTGTGTGATAAGATAGTGTTGATGACTGTCAGGCTACTGAAGTGTTACATTTACCTTAAGTTCCAGTGGGTTAGTTGTATTAGTATGTATATAGTAAAAACAACAAAAGTCCTGCAGCACCTTAGGCTATGTCTACTCTGGAGGCTTAAGTTGACTTCAGAAACTCCAGGGCTATATTAATAATTTATTAAGGTGATGTAAGTGTTTTCTTCAGCTGACCTAACTCCTGCCCAGAAAGTCGATTTAAGCTTTTAAATTGACTTTACAGAGCAGGAGGGTCAAGCCATATCTGTGCCCTGACCCCGCCCTGCCCTGGGTCGCAATTGGGCTCTTTGCCAGAGGTGGCGGGGCTGGAAGCCACCTCCTGCTGCCAGCACCAAGCAGTGCAGAGTCGGATCCAGCCCTGAGTCACTTGCTGCAAGCAGCTTGGAGCCCGATCTGGCCCTGAGCGGCTGGTTGCTGCCAGCAGCTGGCTCAGCAACCTTGTCAATTTCACAGGCTACTCCTGAGTAAAAAACAACCAGGAGTC
The DNA here is from genome assembly GCA_007922195.1 of Podocnemis expansa. Lineage (NCBI taxonomy): Eukaryota > Metazoa > Chordata > Testudines > Podocnemididae > Podocnemis > Podocnemis expansa. Next base: position 278,244 of record ML683440.1, on the reverse strand, counting down.
ATGTGGCACTTTAAGACTAACAGATTTATTTTTTGCATGAGCGTTCGTGGGAGAAGATCCCACTTCCTCAGATACTCCTGAGTGGCCTGTGAAATTGACTGTGTTTGGTCACTGGGCTGTCTCCCCAGAGGCAGAAATGGTCGAGTTTCTAACTCCCAGCCCCTGCCGTGTGTGGTAGGAGCTGGCTCCAAGTCCACTACAGCAGGAGGCTTGGGGCTGGGGGTCTGGCCATATGCTGATTGCAGCATGAGGCTGAGGCTTGTTCCGAACCCCTTGCCACAAGTGTTTGATACTGTATATTCCTAGTTTGTTACTGAGGATATATCACATCTCAGAGTGTCAAATCTCAGAGTCCTTGTGGGTCTCCAGGCATCACCTCTGCAAATTCCCTCCCAGCAGCACAATGTTGCTATATTAATGACTTATGGCCCATGTCTCCTCTGCTGAAGACCAGGGGCGTCACTGGCGTTGGGCACTCCGGGGAACATGCCCCGAACCCCAGCTCCAGTGCACCGGATCTCTGGCCCAATCAGGCAGGAGATCTGGGGCCCAACCGCCCGTTGCCGCAGCGGCCCCGTCCCCCACTGGGGATCCACGGCCCGGCTGCCCGCAGCAGCGCGGCGGTGCCTGGCCTGGTCCCTGGCCAGGGGACGGGTCCTGCAGGCTGGGGTCAAGGCCTGCGGGCTGGGGGGCGGGGCCTGGGCCCGTGCCCTGGGTCCCTCCCCCAGCCAGCGACACCCCTGCTGATGAGTCTAGTAACAAACCAGCACTAAGGTCTGGGATGGATGCAGGGGTTATGTGGGGTGATGCCTTTAGACAATCTGAGCCAAGAAATCTTTTACCCCACAGATTCCATGGTGTTCCAGCACACGGGGCATAGATGGGCTGGTGTATGACTGGGGGGGTGTGGGTGGAGAGGCAGGTGGATCCAACCTCCTCCCAGAGAATTATAGCATGGAGCAGAAATAGTCTGTATCACTCACCTGAGCAATTCACACCAGCATCTTCCTTATGACCACAGTTGCTCTCTCCCCAGAGTGTGGAAGGACAGTCCCAGAGGGATGACTCTGTCCCTCTGCAGTTCACCTTTTCCACCCAGACTGGACCAGTCCCCTCACCAAATGCAGCCTCACCAAGGACTGATACAGCAGATCCACAGCCCAGCTGTTTGCACACAACGTTAGCATCCACCACGTCCCAGGAGTCATCACAAACTGTTCCCCAGGAGCCATTGTGCCAAACCTCCACTCTCCCTGAGCATCTGTCTTCTCCTTCCACGACACGCAACTTGTCCTGCTCTGGAAAAGCAGAAATTTCGCTTGTTACTGGGACTGCTGGGAAAGCCCTTAGGGACCAAGAAGGAGATATAGACAACATAAATACCTGTGCAGCTTGTAGAGTTTGGACATTCAGCAAACAGGCTCGGAGATGCTTTCACTTTTTTTCCTATGAAGAGAAAGAGCTGAGGTGAATGGATTTGGTTTTTTGTGTGACTTGGCAATAGAATTCACCTGCATTTTAAATCCCTAATTTCAGCATTGTATGAAATTAATTGTGAAGTGCAGGTAACTTAACACCTAATGAATTTGCTATTCTGCTGTTATTCTGACAGACACACACACTTGTGGAGGGTTCTAGTTGTCACAGGAGAATCTGTGCACCCCAGGCTATAAACTATATGATTTTTTTCTGTTCACTTTTGCACTGTTATTGTAAGATTTGATGCCAGTTATACTATGCAAGGTTCCTTTATGAATTTTCCTAACATATTCTATATGATTACAATGGTATCATGTTTCCTGCAGCATCATATATGTGTGTACATGTGAAGCAGCTTACATGACTCAGTGAGGATGGGGTCAACAGAATTATTTTCCAGCATGTAAACAGCCAAAACTGTGAGCACATACAGAGGCCAGAGAGGTGCACAAGAAAAGGTTCACATATGTGAGAGAGGAGATGGATAAGAGGAGACTGAAAAACAAAGAGATGCAGTTTGAAAATGCTGTCTTTTTCTCGTGGACACTCCATTTTGAAACATCTAAAAGAAGAATTGTGCCCTGTTTAGGAATAGGCAAAGCCGGCTGAAAACTATTGCAGCCAGATGTGATTGGTGAGATGAGCATAATTGTAGTAATGTAAATGAGTAGTATGTGAGTTATAACTTTTATTTCACTTATAACTGTTGACATTTTTAAGAAATGATTGTGCATGGATTTGCTATATACTCACTTAAAATCATTTCCTAATCAATCAACTAGTATTGGTTTTATCTAAAGCTCTGTGAATTTCAAAAGGCATATGTGAGGGAGGCTTCACCTAATCTATTTCAGTGTTAAATGAACAGACATGAGTATATGGTGACTGGAGAAGGATCCCAGTCCCCGTAAGACAGAAGCTCCTACTGCGGGACCTGGGGCTGGCGTGCTTCCTTGGGGACCACCGCCTGAGTGGCCAGAGGATACACTCATGGCCTGGGGCTGATTACATGCAGGATGCTGGTGTGGACTGGCTCTAGCAGTGTGAATTGGGGTTCAGGAGAGGAGATGTGGAGGATCAGAGCAGCACACTGGATCAGAACCACATAGCAGCCTGTCACACTAGTCTTGACCCAAACTGTACAAGCTGGGACTATCTCAGATTATTCATCCCAAGAGCACTGGTAACTTCTGAGCTGCCTAGGGATGGTCTGTAGGGTGACTCTTTTCTTGGATCTCACTCTGTCTTAGGTCACTCTGTAATGCTGGTTTCTTTTGCAATTCTGTCTGCCAGGTCTGAGTGGCCCTCCCCTTGCTGAGCAGCTGAAATGGGTGCACTGCATTTGTATAAGCACTCAGGAGCCCAGCATGATGTACTATGGAAACAACTAAAATTATATCAGAGTCTTTCAATCAATAAATACATTGTATGTACATGTGTATTCCCGCATGAAGATCATTCAGAATTACCACTGCAAGTAATGTGGGTCTCTTCTTGTCGGTCATGACATGACTTTGGATTCCATGGACCTGACGGGCACTGCCAAAGGGAGTTGTGCTGCTTCTGGCACTCAACGTAGTCCAGCCATGTGGGACCAGAACCTGTTCCATAGGTAGCAGATACTTCAATTTGCCCACTATCCCCACATTTCAGCTGTCTGCATACAACTGCTGGAGTAATGCTAGACATCCAATTGGAGCAAACACTGCCCCACGTCCCATTGTAGAAAACCTCCAATCGTCCGGCACAGTCACTGTCACTCACCAGCCTCAGATCCATGAACTCTGGAAAGAAATGCACAGAAAAGGAATTTATATTGTCTGAGTCTGAAGTGAACTTGGCTGTGAGAAGTGAAATCCCAGTGGTGGTCTGCCATATTCTTCACATTCAAGTGCCAGAGAGGATCAATCCAAGAATCAGAGACTCTTTTAGACACCACAGGCCCTTTAGAAACACAAAGGGTTTCTCTGGAAGGCCACCAGTTACCAACAGGTACAAACAGATTTTAGTACAATAATAGATTAAGGCCAGAAGGGATCCTGAGGTCAGATAGTCTCCTTTGACACACCTAGTTACTCTGCCTAGAACCTGATAACTTGTGTTTGAATTAACTATATCTTCCAGCAAGGAATCCAGACTTGACAGAAAGACTTCAAGAAATGATAAATGCACCATTTCCTTGAGTAGTTCCTCCAGTGGTCATTCACCCTCACCATTTAAAAAGTGTGCCTTATTTCTAATGTTTCTTGGACTGGTTTCAGCTTCCTGTCATTAGTTCTTGTTCAGCTTTAGTCTGCTAGGCTTAAAAAGCCCTTCACTAACTGGTATTTTCTCAATTATGGAAGCTTAATTCAAACTAAATGAGTGCATATCCATACTTGCTTTCATTAGGTCAGACTAAGGAGTTCCCTTAGCTCAAACTAAGGAAAGCCTAGGTCAAACTTATAAAACCCCACTTAAGTTCAACCTAAGGGGTAGTTCGACCTTATGAGTTCAAACTAAACCCATGTAGCCATGTTAATTCGAACTAATCCTAGCTTGAATTAACTTTGTTTGACCTTCCTCCCAGGGCGCATGGCACCCAGGAAGGAAGCACCAGTCATCCACTGCCTGGATCAAGCAGCCCCAAAGGTGCCCTCTCCCCCAATCTACACTGGGATTTGGGCCCTCATCCACAGGCTGAGTGATGGGCTGGTGGGGATGCTGGGCTGAACTCTAAAGAGCCAGCCGGGCTCAGGGACAGACCCCTGCCCCGAGCTCTGACAGTGCTGCCTGGCTGCAGGGGGAGAAGACATCCCCCCACCCCCGGCTTGAGCTGCGCTGATGGGGTGGGGAGAAGGGGTTCCCAACACCGGGCTCCAGCTGCGCTCTCTGGCCTGTGGAAGAGATACCCGCAGGCTGCTCCAGCCCCACTCCTGGGGTGCAGGGAATGGCTCCCCCTGGGCTGCTCCAGCTCTGCTCCCTGGGCGAGGGAAGGGAGCCCCACAGGCTGCTCCAGCCCCTCTCCCGGGGCACAAGGAAGGGATCCCTGCTGGTGCTCCCCACAGGCTGCTTTAGTCCCCCACTCTAGACCAGGTAAGAGATTCCTGAGGGCTGCTCCAGTCTCACTCCAGGCCAGGGAAGGGATCCCCGTGTGCAGCTGGAGCTGCACTCCCTGGGCGTGGGGAAGGGATCCCCATGCACAGAGTCATGCCCCCTGCCAACACTGGATGTGCCTGGTCCCAAAGTGCAGGCCACAGCAGAGCGGATGCATGCATGTTTGATACCTTCGCCCTAAATCCTTCTCAGGTCCTCTTTTCCAGAGGACAATCTCCTTCAGATATATTCTAACATTAGTGAAATATTCCAATATATCCAGTACATCTAAGTGGGAGTCAGGCACTTTCTAGTGCTGACCCTGGTCACTATTTACACAAGGGAGAGAGAGGCAGCAACAGTTATGGAATAATCTCGCTCATTCTCAGCAATCTTCTTAAATATATTCCATCTCCATTAAACTGGCTAGTAACAAGGCTCACAGGAGGATTCCCAGAACAGACCTGAGCAGAGAACTCCCGCATCCTCCTTGTGTCTGCAGTCATGCTGACCCCAGCCCCTGGAAGGACAGGCCCAGAGCTCTGATTCGTTCCCAGCGCAGTTGACATCATCCAGCCAGATCTGCCCAGATCCTTCCCCATAATGATCAGAGACAGTTGCATTGATGGCATGTCCACATCCCAGTTGTTTGCAAACAACATTGGAGTCTGTGAGGTCCCAGTCATCATCACAGACTGTCCCCCAGGTGCCATTGTAATAAATCTCCACTCTCCCAGCACAGCGACCTGTCCCGTGCACGAGTCTGATCTGTCTGCTCCCTGCAGCAATAAAGCCCAGCTATTAATATGCATTTTCCCACTGAACTGAAAATATTTCTGAGATTTGAAAGAAATGAACGACCTGAGCAAATGACACTGACGTCCTCAGCAATTCCTGCCTGGGCTGTCTCAGGTGCAGAGGTGTTGCAGAGAGTCAGATGAGTCTCATTTCCTGTACACTGGACCCTTCGCAGCTCCACAGGGCCTGTTCCTCGTTCAGACTTAGAGGGATTATAAGCTTTCTCAGCAACTCCACACTGGAGCTGTCTGCACACCACACTGGCATCATTCATGTCCCACTGATCATCCAGCACTCTGCTCCATACACCTTGGTGGAAAATCTCCACTCTGCCATCACACCGGCTCTCTCCGTTCCACAGTCTGAGCAACTCTGAACGACCTGGGCTCGGGAGAGATGGAACAGATGCTGAATAAACTGCGTGCAGTGGGAATAATACAAACTCTGCTGTAGGTCACCAGCAAAAACGGTGTGCACTCCCAGTGCTGTAATGATATAAGGATCTGTGGACGTCTCAAAGAACAGCTGATGGAAGGGGGTACTTGGGGTGTGTCAGGCAAAGCACACAGCACTACAGCTATTCTTTTTTATTTACGGCCCATAGCAGACTATGGGCATGTCCACACGTCTCTTTTATTTTGAAATAACACTGGTTATTTCAAAATAAAAAAGATTAGGCCCACACAACATTTTCTTATTTTGAAATGACAGGCTCTGTCATTTCAAAATATGAACTGTCATTTTGAAACAGCTTAAACTCTGTTAATTTAGAAACTGGTGTTATTTCAAAATGGTTATTTCAAAATAATGCCGTTTGGACATGTTGTTTCAAAACACCACCATTGTTTTGAAACAACTGTTTTGAAACAACATGTCCAAATGGCATTATTTCAAAATAACCATTTCGAAATAACCGCTGTTTCGATAGCAGGCTTTCCCTTAATTTGAATTAGCATTTACTTAATTCGAATTAACTTATTTTGAAATAAGGACTTTATTTCAAAATAACTTATTTTGAAATAGCGATATATGTGTGGACATAGCCTATGGGTAGAAAAGTGTGATATACAGTGGCCCTGAAGCTGTTTCACACACTGAGGGAAAACTGTAATTAACCCAGCATCAACTCTACACTTACCTGAACAAATCACACTGGCATCATTGTCGTGTGAGCACTGAGAGGCCCCCAGGGCAGTAACAGGGCAATTCCCCAAATGGAGTTCAGTCCCTTTACAGTGAAATGTGTCGTTCCAGACAGAGCCGGTTCCCTTTCCAAAGTACCCTCCTCTTGGAGCAGACACAGCGTATCCACAGTCCAGCTGTTGACAGAGAACGTCGGCATCTGGTAAATCCCAGTGAGAATCGCAGATGGTTCCCCAGTCACCAAGAACCTGCATTTCCACCCTCCCTGAGCACTCGGAGCTGTTGTTCACCAGCTGGAACCCTGTGTACCCTGGGGAGAAGAGCAAAGATGCTTAGCAAGGGAGCCTTGGAGACATTTTAGACCAAACTGTGAAAGAAAGGGAAATGAGGGGAGGGGGAGAGGATTTGCTCCAGTTCTAGTTATCTTGGATCAGTTGGGTTTTATCAGACGCTTAGGCAAACCCTATTATCCTACCTCACTACTTAGTGAGGACATCTATTTTTCTGTATCCTAATGTAGAACACATATCACTGGGATTTTAAAGACTTTGACTGAATTCTTACAAGAGCATATGACTCCAGCATCATTTCCATGTGAGCATGTCTGATTGATGTTCTGTATCCTGGCACAGCGCATGAGAAGTGTCTCATTCCCCTCACACTGCAATCGTTCAGTCCAGATTGGTCCGAGTCCTTCTCCAAAGTGAGCTCCTCCCAGGATAGATAGAGCTGTTCCGCATTGCAGTTCATTGCAGATAATGCTGGCAGCCTTGAGATCAAAGTGGGCATCACAGACTGTGCTCCACGTTTCTCCATCTGTTGTCAGCTCCACACGTCCTGAGCAGTCATGGTCCCCTCCAACTAGCCGGGGCTTAACATGTGCTAAAAAGACAGTAAAACCAGATGTTTACTAAGGGGCTGAGGGATTTAGGTGCTCCTGTGCCAACAGAATTTTGACTAAAGCCCACTGTTGGAATAAGGCCTCCAAACAGACCAGCCAAAGGACAGCAAGCGCAGAGAGTGCCTGAATAAGCAATGTACAAGATATCTTTCTGGTGCTTCTGTCATCACATTCCTCTCACTGTGTTCCTCCCCCTAGCACATATTCCCCTTATCTGCTGAGACCTCTTCTCCTTAACCATATATGGCATTATTTTCCCCAATAAATGGAGAACTGTGGGAGAAAAAAAAAATAGTTTAAACCAGTATATCCCATTTAAATAAGCCAAATGTATACAAAAAAACTGCTGTGTCAATTGTACTTTGAAGCTTCTTATTGAGCTCTTTCCAATTCATTAATAAATAAATTGTTTGTATTATCAGTGTGGCAGGATTCTCTGGAGGAAAATTGCTTGTGCTTAACACTTCTGGTGCAGTCACAAGGGTGCAGTCTGTGACATCCAGGAACCCCCAAAACCAAGAAAAGAAGCAAGTGCTTCTATTTTACCACCTCTATTGCAAACCTCAGTCGGGGTTTTCCAAGAGGCATCCTCCACACTCCATTTCAGTTGGAACTATCTATATAAGCATACAGAGAAGAGGACTAAACAATATCCTAATTTAAACAAGCAGAAGGACAGCTGTTAAAAATCACAGCGAAACCACATTGAGTGCACTGCCGGACATTGGGTATACTGTTAAAATCAGAAACTATATTGCAGGAACCAGTTGACTTTTCCATTAAAAGGAATTACCCACAGTGGGGGAGGGGGATTTTTGACTTTTTTCTTTGGAAAGATGAGGGTGCAAAAGGCAAGATTTAAGGATGGATGGAAGGAGGATAGGCATACAAGGGACAGTTTGCTTTGGTGGTCAGATGAAAGGAAAAGTAAAGAAGGAGTTGTGATTTTGCACCATGATTTTGGAAAGAAGGTAGAAGAAATTTACGCACTCCAAAAATCTGTTAATTTGTAACAATTGTGTGAAGCAAGAGGGAGAGAATATAAATGGCCAAACTCTGGCCTGCATGTAAAGTACTGTTGGAACAAAAGTAAAGCCATATTAATAACCTTGTCCTCCCTGAGACCCAGCAGCTGCAAAAACCCCCTAATACCGGTTCAAGCTGATCAATGCCAAGGGAAAGGGGAAGCACAACAGCTGTAAAAGTTTGTTTTCCAGGCAAATAAGACAAGTAAATCCCAGGTGGGTGAGATACAGGCTATGTCAGTGTGGTTTTTGTCACTAAAAAGACAAGACAAACACCTGGACAATTCGGAGGAGTGGTAGGTGAAGAGCCTACTACATCACTGAGATTCCAGCTAGCCTAAGGCACATCCCGCCTTCCACAACCAAAGGCATGATTCCCCTCACCTGGCCAGCTAGGGAGGAGACGGTTTGTCACTAGGTTCAGTCAATGGTCCATAGGGTACCGGTTTTTCTCTGATTTAGGTTTTTGTCTAGGAGTCACTGGGCTGGACAGTCTAACTGGGAACCTAACATTGATTCCTTAGAGTACCAGTCCCTCAGTGTCCCTAGTCGGTTTTAAACAGATACTTGAACAGCTGCTAAAGACCTTCCAGAGGGCACCATCAAGATGTGGTAAATATTGTGTGTTTGTGTTTTTGTCTTTAAGGTGTCTTGCAAAGTTCTGTGTTGTGTGTAACCTTCTCCCACAATTGAAAAAGGGCATCATAGTGTCAGGCTTGTCCTGGTGGCCACTAGCCAGACCCCTGGGAGTCCATGATCAACAGTCCTGGGTAGTGCATTTGCCTTTCGCACACAGATTGTGAAACTCCTTTTTTTTTTTTTTTTTTTTTAAATCATAGAATTAAGTTTAGTTTGCAGGAGATATGCTAGGAAACAATAAATGGTATTAACTAAGGCTGGATTAAAGAGTTCGCTTCGGGGTTAGGTACCGGGGTAGGGATAGGTATTGTTAGTGTTATCATATTATATTTCCTGCTTAATGGATTACTAATCTGTATCTGGAAAATTCTGCAACGCCTTAGAGAAATGGAATTATTCTAATTGTTATAATTGTGGCAGTCTAGGAATGGGAATTCACGAGATCTGGGGATGACCAGCACAGCTCTCCTTCCCCTTGTAACCTGAGTTCTGATCCCAGCTGTCCCTTGGCATGCCACCAAGTAAACTACATGATGTTCAGGCCAGGCAATTGAAGGAACCCACAAGTAAACATATAAATACATTCCCCTCAGCACTGAGGGAATATGTGATCTGTTAAAAGACGTCCCTGACTTAAAACTCAATGTTCCAAACATCACATTCTGGAGAAAGGTCACTCAAATGGTAACCAATTATATTTAACTCTCATCAGCAGATAGCCCTCAACCTAGGTCTCAGTCCAGGTGTCATGTGATACACAATGGCTTGTGATCTATGTAATTTTTCTATTCACTTTTGCAATGTAATTGCGTGGTTTGTTGCCAGTTGTGCCATGCAAGATTCTCTTATGAATGCTTTGACTTATTGTTTGACTTATTGTTATGATATCATGTTTCCTTCAGCATCATGTATGTGTGCAGATGTGAAGCACATTACACAGCACACACCCCCTCCCCGATTACCTCTCAAACCCAAACCCAGAAGCTGAAGAATTACATGACAAAGATAATGCAAATTAGATTGCCTAGCTCAGGAGGAAGGCAGGAAATAACAGCACAGATGGGATAGGAGGTCAGTCAGACTTGTCTTCAAGCATCACAGGGATAGTGAGAGCCATTTCCCAATCAGTGTTACAACCACAGAGGGAGGGGCCAAGGTGATTTTGGAAAAGGAATATAGACACTTCAAGAACAGAGAAGCTGCTGGGTTTTGGTGAAAGAAAAATCATCTTGGAAGCAACTGAAAGATTCTGGGCCTATCTGCATGACCAGGAAGACCTATGCTGGGTGTTTTGTGGGTGAGCATGAGGAGAATAGTCTAAAGAGTAGTCTTGGAATAGTGTTATTAGTTTAGCATGTGTGTTATGTCTTTTGTTTAATAGTGGAAGCACCTGACTCCTTTATTAAATGACTGTGAATTGATCTGTTAAATACTCACTTACAATAATGTTCTAATCAAACAAGTGTTTGTTTTATTTACAGCTGTGTGAACTTTAGAAGGTGTGATGAGAATGGCTCGGCCAATCCATGTCATTGTCAAATGGACAGATGTTTCTCTATGGTGATTGGGGGTGGGTTCCCATCTCTGAAGGATGGGGGTTCCCAGTATGGTGTCTGGGGACTGAGGGTGCTTGCTTGGGGACCATCGCATATGTAGCTAGTGGGGTCACCCACACTTCCTAGCAGTGATTACATGCAGGAGGCTGGTGTGGACTGACTTGGGGGGAGCGGCCACCTGGCAAAACAGGGTAAGTTGGGATTCAGGAACAGAGATGGTGGGGCCACAACAGCACATTGGACCAGAAACAAGGAGCGACCTGTCACACCAGGTTCTGCCTTGAGTCAATCTGTATTTGAGCTCCCAAGCATGAAGCAAGACAGAGCAAAGACCAGAAGGATAAAGTCTCCCATGTTGCTGCAGTAACAACTGAAAATAAAGTGACCTGCCATAACTGTGGTGCCCTTGTTCATGTTCAGAGGGACTGCCCAATTAATGGGCAGGGTCATGGCCCTGGGCAGGGCTGTAGTCAACCTTGTTCTCATAATACCCTTCTGCCCTGCCCCAGCCCTGCAACTTTTGCCCCCTCCATATCAAAACTTTATTGGAAGTCACCTAAATTGACAGTAGTGAAAATCCAGGACCTCAGGAGAAAAAACAAAACAAAACAAAAAACAAAAAACAGTGATCCCTTCTCCCAAGAAAATGCACCTGTAGATAAGTCTGCTAAAGCTGTTGCAGTAAAACCTCAAAAGGGCTGTACTGTGGCAGCTACCCAAACCTCTGATCAAAAACAAATTATGTTGTCTGAAATACAGAAACAATGTTTTGGGAAAGAAAAATAGACATGGATCGAGTGTGCATGCAAAAGTAACAACACTAGTGCCTGGGTTCATAAAGACCAACAATTTGTGGCCCCCAGGTGAATTGCGGCTCACCTTTGTGATCTCTACCATTTGCCAACCCACCCAGAATCAACATTTGTCTTACACCACATGAAAGGAAAATGGTGGTGGCCTAAAATATCAGCTGATGTGCATGACTGCTGCTGGTGGTATCTTGTATGTGCTGGGTGTAATGAAAGATAAAAGCTTAAGGTTGCAATACATTTATGCTCCCCTCCCACTATCTGGTCTGATGTGCTGCTATCGCTTCCTGATCACCCTCCTGCTATCTGGTCTGATGTGCTGCTATGCTGCAGGAAACATGACACCGTAACAGTAATGCAGAACATGTTATGTGCCTTCAGCAAGGAACCTTGCATGGCATATTTTGCAGTAAACCATACAGTTACATTGCAATAGTGAACAGGAAAGTTACAAATATCATGCCCCAAGAGTGCATGGGCAGAGGTGTATCCATGCCAAAGTAATGGCAGGCTGGGCCTACAGAACCAATGCAGAGTATCCAAATTGATTTCATGGGACCACTTCCACCAACTAAAGGGAAAAAAAAAAAGTACTTCCAGGTCGTGACTGAATATTTCACCCGATTGTTTGAAGCTTTTCCTACAGCTAAAAATGATGTCCTTATTGTACCTTGAATTCTGGCTAATGAATTCTGCTCCCATTGAGGACTGCCTTGTTCGATTGATTCAGACAAGGGACTCACACCACAGGATGGGCAATAAAGCAGGTTTGCTCTGCTTTAGGCATCAAGAAGATATTTCACTGCTATATCAGCCTCAAAGCTCAGGAATCGTGGAATGTGCAAACTGAACCTTAAGAAGGAAACTTATCAAGGCTTTAGTAACTGGAGGGACTAACTGGGTGACACAACTATAAGCTACTCTTTTATCAATGACAGCCACTCCTAATTCAGCAACTGGAGTCTCAGCTTTTGAATTCCTAACTGGAATGACAATGTCTTTAGGAGAATGCTGTGCAGCTCTAGCTCCTCTCTATGTGGTGTCTGGCACTTGAAGAGTGCAAATTAAAAAAAAATAAATGAGACCCTGCAATCCCTTAAAATGTTAGTCGGAGACAGCCAAGCTGGTCAAGATCTTTACAGTCCTCCCTTCTGGCCTGACATAGAGGACGGCAACCAAGTCATAGTAAAAATTCATAATCCTGGCCTGTTCAAACCTAAATATTCAGGCTCACACATGGTGGTAGCGCACAGATAACTTGGTGAAGGTGCAAAGAATTCCAAAATGCATCCATAAAAGCAGGATTAAGTTGCATAAGTAAGCCAATTTAATGTGTACTGTGCACTAATTTTGTTTTTACAGGCCAAAGATATTCTTCCTCCAAATGATTCTTCTCTTGGGCTACGTCCACTCACATACACTTATTTTGATTTAAGTTAAATCGAAATAAGCTAATTCAAAATAAAATCCTTAATTCCGTTTTACTTAAATCAAATTAAGCAAAAACACCAAATCAAAATAGCAAGTCTGGACACAGGACTGCTATTTCAATTCAGGAGAGGAGCAGCATGGGAGGTGTGGTAACATGGCCCCCTGGCAGGAAACATGACACCTGGAGAGCCAAGCAGGGGAAAATCCTGCCAGGCCAGGGATCCCCCTGCCTTGCGTCACCCGCTGCTGGTGAGGCAATGGGGGAGCAACCGTGGGGCACCCCAACTGCCACCTGGGGTGCAGGTCCCTTAGTCGGCTGGCCCCGCAAGGGGGGCTTGCCAGCTGCCGCCCCGGTGGTGAGTGCGGAGATGGTTTTGCCCACAGTCTCCGCTTGCCAGCAGCCAAGGGGGCAGCAGGTCCCCCAGCCAGTTTCACCTACTGTCCCAGCTTGCCAGCAGCCAGGGGGGCTGCAGGTCCCAGAGGAAGGTCAGTTGTTATATGGATATGTGGGGCACATCAATATAACTGAGCCAGACATGGTTATTTCAAAACCACAGTTTTGAAATAACCCTCATTTCGATATATAATCAGGTTTTATTATATCAAAATGATTTTCCTTATTTTGAAATAAAGGAGCGCCTTATTTCAAAATAAGGAAATGTCGTCTAGACATGAGCATTTTTAAATCAAAATAACAAGTGTTTTTCAATTGAAAACCTGCGTGTGGACATGCCCCTGGACTCTGATCCTACATGTTCCGCCTATCCCCCTGTAGTCCAAATTTTAAATTTGGCCAATACATTCAAATCCCAAGGGGGGGGGGGGGGGTAAGGAAACCAAATGTGTGTAGCTTATTACTCCACCTTCTGGGAAGGGACATATTGAAATTCCTGAACCCCTCTGCCCTTCACAGAACCACAGTAATATAGCTTCACCCCTTCTGCCTATGCCTATGAGCAGGATATGACTGCCTGCACTTAAATATACCAGGTCTGATTGTATTTGGGGGTTTATTTGGGAGCACAAACTCAATAATAAATTCACTTAATGCCAGGATGGATAGATGTTTGGGTCAAAGGCCAGACTACCTAAGCCCTAAAATACAGCAATACTGACTTACTGTGTGCCATCACTTCTATTGATGCAGCCATAGATAATTTCTACACGGCTATTAAAAAATGCTAGTTAACATAACTGGCTCCCAATGTAAAGGGTGCAATTATATGCTAGCTCATTATATTTGCAATGCATTAAAAGAAGACCTGCTAAATGTAGGCCATGATTCTCTCCCACTTCCCCACCACATACCCTCTCCTCCTCTGACCTTCTGCATCTGTCAAATGTATCTTTTCAGCGAGTGGTTGCATCCTTTCTTCCTCCTGAGACTTCCACACCCCCTCTCTTAATTTCATTCTCGTATACCCTTTTGTTATTGCTGCCCATGCACTCCTTCCTCTTTTATGTTTCTAATAATGCTGTTCTTTGAATAGGGTTTTCTGGCTATATGACTCCCTCCCCCAGTTGCTGTATGCTCATGACAAATTCCGGTTGCTGTACAAAGACTGCTGATTTTATTATTTACTCTTGTTCTACTCTCTATCCCTTAAGAACTTCCTCCCTTGTGTTTGCTACTATTCTCCCTCAACCTGATGCTGAGGTTGCTGCCCAAGTGTCTGCCACTCAGTAGTGTTTTTTATCACCACTTTAACTCACTACAACTTATGGCCCACTGCAGTGTCCTGCCAACCCTTCCATATGCCTGCAGATCACCCTGGGTGACATACATTTGCCAGACAGTGTTTTAACTGGAATGACAACACTTCCCTTTTGGTTTGACAATCTATATCAAGACAATATCTCTGTTCAACTAGCCAAGGAACTGTTGGTTAAAGTAATCCCTCATGCTAACTCCATGTCTGCCACCATTCACAAGCAGACCATCAAAGGCAGAGTGAAGGTAACTTTCAACCCATCTGGAAGAGTCTGCTTCTGGTCCATCCTATACTGTCATCATCAAGTGGACAATACGGTAGATACTTGCTGCTTCTACTAACTCCTTCTCTTGTTTGCATCTGTGTGTATGCATTGCTTTATCAAGCATAAATTTACAAATTCCATGTCGCTTGATGGTCTTGCTTCTACCCCCTGCTTTACTCATCATACCCCTCCACCCACCCCTCATCTCTCACCTTCACTCACCAAATTAATCACAAGTATGGCTACATTTAAAGTTCCAAATAGGGAGCCATGTTAGTCTAATTGGCTGTGTTGACACAGCACTCTTATTTGGAAACAACAGAGGTTGTTTCAAAATAAGAAATACCCTGTTTACACGACACACGTTTGTTTCGAAACAACTTAAACCCCATGTGGGGACAAAACAACATTGTTTTGAAATGATTGTTTCGAAACAATGCCATCTGAACATGTTGTTTCGAAACAACTGTGACTTGTTTCGAAATAACTGTTGCCTAAACCTGCTATTTAGCTTTGAGCTTTTTTCCTTAATTCGAATTAACAAACTGTTAATTCAGATTAAGTTATTTCAAAATAAGGTGTTATTTCGATACAAGTTATTTTGACACAACTTGTATCGAAATAACACCTGTGTGTGAACACGGCCATTGAGTAAAACAAACAAACAAGGAGTCCTCTGGCACTTAAAGACAAACAAATGTATTTGTTGAATGAGATTTCATTGGAGAAAGTATCTGACAAAGTGGGATTTTCTCCCACAAAAGCTCATGCAATAAATAAATTTCTTAGTCTTTAATTGCCACAGGGCTCCTTGTTTGTTTTGTATTTAAAGTGTTGACTGTATCTCACTCAAAGTGCAATATGTCAAACAGGAGGGAATCCAAATAAGGCCTCCATACAGAACACACCAAGAACTGCAAGTATAGAGAATGTCTAAAGAAGCAGTGTACAAGATAGGTTTGTGGTTGTCCTCTCTGTCGTCAAGTGCTCCTCACTGTATTCCTGCCTTCCAGTATGTTTTCGCCTTACATGTCGAGACCATTTCCCCCTCACCATATATGGAGCTCTTTTCCTCAAGAAACAAAGAACTGTCAAAGAACTAGTTTAATCCAGTGTAGCCCATCTAAATAAGTGAAATGTATCTAAGCAACTGCTGCATCAATTCTCCATTGAAGCTCCTTATTGAACTCTTCCCAATGTGTTAATAAATAAATTGTTTAAGATTATCTGAGTGGCTGGATTCTCTGAAGGACAATTCCTTTTGCTTATCACCACTATCATTCAGTGAGAAAATATAAGCAGAAATCCTGAAATGAAAAAGGAAAGTATAACAAAAGGAAAACAGTAGAACTAGATAGCACTCAATATACATCAGAAGTTATGATTTGTAGAAAATTTATAAGGGAAGCTAATGGTGTCAAGAAAAAATTCATGGGTGGCAGGACTAAGATGAATCTAGAGTTTTAAAAGCATTTTAGGAACAAACAAAACAGCTAAAAATTGTGGCATTCCACTACAAATTAAGATAGGAAAATTATTGATAATGATGCAGAAGAGGCAGAAGTATTCAATAAACATTGATGGTTTTAGATGGAGGCAAGATGTGCCTTCTTATGATGTGGAGACTATAAACTATTCTTTGGTATACTGGGAACTATGAAGGATGTTAAAGACCTTTGACTAGTTAGGACATTTTCTTAGATTAGCTTGACTGAATAATATTAAAATCATATTACAATAAATAAGCAAGGTTGGAAAGAACTTCAAGAGATCATGGGGGCCATCTGTGCCCATGAACAGAAATCTAAGTATACCTAGGCCACTCCTGACAGATGTTTGTCATATAAAACCATCAGTGACAGGAATTCCATAACTTCTCTTTTAATCTGTTCCAGTACATAAATATCTTTATAAAGATTTTTCCTGATCTCTGACCTGAGTATCCCCTGATGCAATCTAAACAGATTACTTCTTGGCCTATCCACAGTGGACATGGAGATCAATTGATCATTGACCTCTTTATAACAGCCTTTTTCTGTATTTGGAGATTGTTATCAGGGCCCCTTCAGTCTTCTCTAAACTAAGCATATCTAATTCTTTCAATGTTTCCTCACAGGTGATGTTTTCTAAAGTTCTTGTAATTTTTGTTGCTCTCTTCTGGATGCAACCTGATTTCTGATTCCTACTTAAAGCATAATGTCCAAAACTGGACAGGGTACTCCAGCTGAGGTCTCACCCATGCTGAGCAGAATTTGGACAGTGACCTCCTGTATCTTACATATGACATTTCTGTTAATACAAACCAAAATGACATTTGCTTGTTTTGCAAGTGCATCATCTTTTTTCCATATGTGATTCTCTGTTACAGTTGATTACTCATTTTGTGCAGTAACAGGTTCTTCAAGGTGTGTGTCCCCATGTTCATTCAGTAGCACCTTTGTATGGAGTCAGAAATCTTGAATAGATCAAAGGACTGTACATGTCCACTCATCACATGGGTAGTATTAATAATACTGAGCAGTAAGCCATGCTCAATTCCTTCTCAGCCATCGAGTCATAGGTGAAGCTTCAAAGCAGAGGGGAGGAAGGCAAGCAGTGGAGCCTGTATGGAACACACATCTCAAGAAACATCAGTTAGTGTGCAAGATGAGTAGCCTGCTCTTCTTCTTTAAGTGATGTCTCCATGGGTGCTCCATTGTGATTGACTACAAAGCAGTTCCCATCTTTGAGAATACTGTAGCTTCAAAGTTGGTGCGGCAGGGGACAATGTTATTTATCCAAAGATAGTGTCTGCCATGTAGACATACTGAGCAACGGTATAGAGTGCCCATGTGGCTGCCTTATATATGCTGATGACAATAACATTGTTCCAAAAACCAATTGATGTTGATACTGCACCTGTGGAGTGTGCTCTAGCTGAGATGGCAGCTTGTGCATTATGGAATGTGTATGATGCATGGATGCACTGTGAAATAATTTATAATATGATATGGGCTCACCAATGTATCTTTCCATACTGGAGCCAAAGAAGTGTTCTGAAGAGTCACATACTATCAAGGTAGAAATATAAAGCATGAGTGATGTCTAAAGTATGGAGAGCTGCCTCCTGTGAGTTACCATGTTGGTTGGGGATGGGGGTGGGTGGTGGGCGGATGGGAAGGTATATGGGCTGGTTCAAATGGAACTAAGTTTTAACCTTGGGTAGGAATTTAAGAAGTGGCCAACATCTGAATTTGTGTCTGTAGAATACTATATACAGCGGGTGAACCATAGACCCCGAGATTTCTCCCACCCATTAGGCTGAAGTAATGGCAATGAAGAAGGCTGTTTTCATAGCCAGTTACATGAGTGAACATGTTGCAATAGGCTGAAAGGGAGGGGAGGTCTCAGATGTGACTGCAGGACTAGGCTGAGGGCCCAGATGGGAGTGTGTGCTCATACATATGGGTAAAAGGTCTAAATGCCTTCAATAAACATTTAATGAGTGGACAGGTGAATACAGAATATCCACCTATAGCAGTAGCTTTCAAACTTCTTTTCTGAAAACACAGATGGAAAAATCTTTGTACAATATATTTCAGTCTTTTGGTGGTGGCATTCTGTAGGTAAAGAGCTGAGAACCAATCTCCCTGTTCCAGCGGCAGTATTCTGACAAAGTTACTCCTCTACCATGATGAGTTCAGCAGTGCCAACTAGTGCATGGATGGGATCTGCTTCACCCCTCTGTGTTCTTTATACTTCTAAGATAACTGAGGGTAATACAGCCTTTCTAAGATCACTGTTCTCTGCTGGCTCCCAGGTCTGCCTTGTTTCTAACAGGCCCTTGTCTCTTTGCTGGGGTTTTGTTCCTCCAGTGGATGGCAGTTTGGATAGGGAGATGTCCTGGTCCCATCCTTGACTCCAGACTCCAACCCAGGTATCCTGCAAGTAGCAGCTTCACCAGGGGGTTAAAATGTGCTGGTATGCCCCAGAATGCCATTCCGGGACCCATAAATTTAAAGGACCAGTGTTCCAGCCTTCCCTCCCCCCCCCCTCCAAACAAGGGGGAAAAGATGTTCTGCCCAGCAGGAGCTGGGTCCCTGCTGGCCATCCTTGGGTGGGAGGGGGCTCAAGATGAGGGATCAGCCCTGGCTCCCACTTCTGTGGGTCCCACACTGTTCTGCTGTGAGGAGGGCAGCGCAGGGCCTCCACTGCTGCCCCTGTGGCCATGCTGTCCCCCTCCCTGCTGCATTTGGCACAGAGCAAAAGGCAGTGGGGAGGGTGGAAAGTGCAGAACCCAGCCTCTGCGCTGGGCTAGTCCTCCCTAGCCCCATGGCATAACACTCAGCCTAAGGGCAGAGTGGGTGAGCCCACAAGCCAGGCTCTGCTCTCTTGCCCCTCCCGTGGGCCAGCTGTTCCACCCTGGAAGTGGGGAGGACCAGCCCAGAGGTGGGGCAGGAGACCCTGGGATTTCAGGGCAGGGATATATTCTTATATAAGAGGATCTGTCAACAGGACACTGTGAACTTCATTTAATTTATTTACTATCCTCATGGGGTTTCATGTCATCTGAGAGTGGGTATGCGATATTGAAAACAACCTCCCCTTCTCATAGGTGCTGCAGCACCTCAGACTGGGTGTGTTACATCACGTACCTCCATCCCTTCTCACGGGTGCTGTGTTACCATAACTTGGAGTGTGTTTGAAGCACCATACTTGCCCCTTTCTTTTAGGTGCTGGGACACCCCAGAGCAGGAGTGTCACACTGCAACCCATCCCCTCATCTTAAGTGTTGTGACACCTTAAGAGCTGGTGTGTTATATTGCAGGTCTGCCCCCCACCCCCAGGCAGAGTGACACCTCAGAGCAGGTAGTCCTGTGGCATTTAAAGACTAATAGGTTTATTTATCACATGAGCTTTCATGAGAGAAAATCCCACAATGTCAGATGCTTTAAGCTCATGTGATATATAAATTTGTTCCTCTTTAAACGCCAGAGCTCCTTGCTTCTTTTGCTGAACTAGACTAACACGGCTGTCCCTTTGGAACTCAGAGCAGGTGTGTCACATTGCAACCTCCTCCCTCTTCCCCACAGATGCTGCCACACCTCAGAATAGGTGTGTTACACCACAACCCTGCCAGACACTGCAACACTCGAGTATTTGAATTTGCAACCTTAATGTTGGGGGTTTTTTTTAATGATTTTCATGTATTATCTAACATGTAAATAAAAACAACACTATGAAGATTGCAAAGCCAAGCATTCAAAAGATTGAAAATGCCAGTTCTGCATTGCATATGCAACTTTAATTCAGCCCCATTGTGTATACATATCGCTATGTTCACACGTACACTGCTATTTCGAAATGAGTTAATTCGAATTAAGAAAATGTTAATTCGAATTAAGGGAAAGCCTGCTATTGAAACAGCTGTTATTTCAAAATAAGCCGTTCGGACATGGTGTTTCGAAACAGTTGTTTCACAACAATGGTGTTGTTTTGAAACTACATGCCCGAATGCCGTTGTTGCGAAACAACGTCTATTTTGATTTCAGGCGAGGTTTTACTGTTTTGAAATAATGAATGTCATGTGGACATAAGAAATTTTATTTCGAAACAACGGCTTTTGTTTCAAATAAAACTCTCGTCTGAACCCAGCCATTATGTAAGGCAGGTATGCCTGCATATAGAAATTGAACTCCCATGATTGCGATTTTTAGGAAGAACCCCCCCTTTTTACTTTAATATTGTTAGAATCTAACCTTTCAGCCACATTTGGTGGCAAAATAAAAAAAAGCAAAAACACTGTTCAGAGATGAGCAGTTGAGCACTAAAATATAAAGGGGAAATTACAAGCATCTGCTTATAAAACAAGAACTTCTCCTCTTTGGCTATAGCTGAGTGTATGGATGCTGGGTGTATACCTGTAATTTCATTTAAGTTTTGCTACCTCAGAATTTTTTAAATGATCTTTCAGTTGGGACTTTTTTTTTTGATGTTTGTAATAAAAGCTGCAGACGGGCTCAGGACCTCGAGCATCTTAAAATTCCTGCTGATTGGCTGATGGGCTAGATATCTGTGGATTTTCCAAACCCAAAGTTACTAGAATGAGGAGTTCTTCATTTGCATCAAGGCAACCTAATCAGACACCCCGCCACACACACACCCTAGGTGATGCCAATAACCTCAGAAAGCCCCAGTTCTGATTATCCAAGAAGCTCCTGAGAGGACTTTCAAGCGATAAAAGCCAGCCAAGCATCTTCATCTTCAAGAACTGGATGAAATGAAGAACCCAGATGGTGCTGCTAAATTCTCACCTTTGGCTATACAATGGGACCGCATCTGGGAAAGAAACCCATGCTTTCTCTACCCCACCAATCTGGCCACCCAAGGATATGTATCCAGCAACAAGCGACAGCTGATCTGACATGAAGAAACAAATGACCTCTAACAAGCAAAGACTGTTGACATTAAACACTGGTGCCAATAAGTCCACTGGATGAGTTTTCCAACCACGTGCCAGTTTCTGAAAGCTGATTGGAACAACAAGTTCTGATAACCATCCTGCAGAAGTATCCATCTTCAGGGGTTTCTTTTATTTTACATTCTTTGTCAGTAGAGAGACGCTTCTACCTCAGCCTTCTTGTACTTATATTTAAACTCCAGCAGATGGCTGGTAGTGAGAGTTTTCTTTGGCTATCTCTACACTTAGAGAGCTATTTTGAATTAGTTAATTTGAAAAAAAAAATACCAGTATTTCAATTTTAAATCAAAGTTATTCATTAGAACTAGAGAGTTTTCACTAGACTCTTAGCTTGAATTAAAATAGGCTTTATTAATTCAAGTTAGAGCATCTATATTAGACTCTCTAACTCGAACTGGAAGACCCATGACTCCTGGGCTAGGAGAAACTCAGTCCCCCAGGAAGCAGGGAGCTGCATCTCCCTTCTCCTTGAGACCCACGGCTCCCTGGCAAGAAGGAAGCCACAATTCACTGGGAGAAGGGGGCCTCCAGGGCTCCTCAGACAGAGAAGCCCCAGAGAAGCGGCTGCTGGGGCTCCCCTGTTCAGAGAGCCCCAGAGAAGAGGCCACTGGGGCTCCCCTCTCCAAGGAGCCCTGAGAATCAGCTGCTGGTGGTCCCTGGACAGAAGAATCCCTGGCTGGAGGGGTGCTTTCTCTCCCACTGGGGGCAGGGATTGCCCAATGGGCTGCTTTTCCCACCAGGGGCAGGGAACACCTCCTTGGCCCATTTCCCCATCAGGGGCAGGGATCCCACAGCAGGCTGCTTTCCCTGCTGACTGGCATGCCAGTCTGGCCCCTCCAGCCACTCTGTGCAGGCTGCAAGGTCTAGGAGCTGTCTGGGAGCCTGATCTGGTTGATCTGCTCGGAGCACCATGCAAGCATCTCAGCACATGGTCAATATCACAGGCAGGAATGCAGACCTTGTCCCCAGCCCATTAATTCAAAATAACCCTTCTCTACAGCTAAAATAGGGTTATTTTAAATTAATAACTTTGAATTAGAAATTAATTTGAAATAAAAGGAGGTTCTATTATATCAAATTAGTGCTTCCTTAATTTGAATTAAGGAGCCACTTAATTCAATATAATAAGATGCATGCTTGGCCAGGGAATATTTTTATTTATTTATTTATTTATTTATTTTTTGAATTTAGCCTTCTTAATTCTAAATAACTTCTAAGGATATGTCCACATGCAGGGCATTGTTTCGAAATAAGTTTTTTTGGAACAAGTCATTTTGAAATAAAGCCCTTATTCTGAAACAACTGAAATCAAAATAACAAAAAAAAAAAAAAAACAAAAAAAAACAAAAAACCCAACAATTCAAAGGGGGAATCAAAAAAGCATGTCCACACAGTAGACTTGCTATTTTGAGTTAGGGGAAGGGCACCCTGGGAGGTGTGGCAACATGGCCCCTTGCGGGCCATCTTGCTACCAGCGAGGGTGGGGAGCTTGTAAGGAGCCTGGGGGTGCCCCAAGCAGCCTGTCCTCTCAGCAAGTAGCTTCGGGAGCCATGGCACCCCCACGCTCCGCTGTCCCGGGGGGGGGGCTGCAGCACCAGCGGAGTGACCCACTGCCCCTGTGGGTCAGCCCACGCCAGGCAAAGGGGGGCTGCAGCCCCCATGGGGTGAGCCGCTGTCTGGCGGCTCAACCCGCAGTCCGGCCAGGGAGGCTGCAGCCCCCAGGAGTGAGCCGCTGCCCGGGTGGCTCACCCCATTGCCGGGGCTGCCCCCAAGCCCGGTGGCGGGGTCCGGGGGCGCCCAGCTCTTCCTCCTGCTTCAGGGGCCAGGAAAGCCCCCCCCCCCAGTAATCCCTGGGCACCCTGCTCCTACTTTTATGTTGTGTAAAGGGAGAAGGGATTGGCTATCTCCTAGCCAATATTTTGGGCAGGGCCCCTTAACTTGCACCCAAACTCCACAGTTTTTAACCTCCCTATGTTAACTATTTGGCTAGGACTTAAATATATTGATTGACTTTGAGCCTGATAATGCCCAATTATGGTGGAGATTACAGTTAAGCAAGACCATGGTCTTTCCAAACCACAACATGGAGATTATAAAGAATTCTTTATATATCACATGATTTAATCAACCTGATACTTAGATTCATTCAATGATTTGAATTAACACCCTTTCTTGTAACTTGATTGGTTTATAATGATGTATTTTATGCTGTAGTAACCCTTGGGGAGGAAGGGGTTAACACTCTGGTCAGTGAGTCCCAGGACAGCCAATAGGAATGAAGCACAGCTTTTTGAATGGGAACAGCAGCTTTGCCTGTTTCCGGTTTGGATGTAGCAGAGCTCCTGGGAGGATCAGGAGGAGGCCAGAGGGGCTTGAGGAAGGATCCAGCAACATCCTTACCAAAGATAAGTTAGGTTTGTTACTGACCAGGTGTGGGTAGATCAGGGAATGTGTACTTAGATGTGGTCAGGGTATTTTCTTGGGTTTTGGCTTGTTTTTGGACTTCTCTGTGCTGAGCACATGTACCCCCTCCCCCTGCCCTGTAACTACCTAAGTTAAATCCCAGAGAAGCAACTCTCTGTGTTTCTTATCTGTTCTTTTTAATTAAAGTGTTTACCTTTTAAGTAAGCTCTGGTTCTGTGTCCTGAAAAGCAAGAGGCTTGCATGCATGTGCTTCAGACTGCACAGCCAGCTACTAGAGGAAATTGTGTTCCAGTTTCAGCTGATATTCCAGCTGTGGTTCAGTCACTCTCCAGAGAGAGGAACAAAAGTGATTGCAAGTACCTCCCAGGAAGGAATTCCCAAGTGCGCCTGCCTGGGTTTTCAAGAGGTGTTTTGGGTTTTTTTTGGTTTTTTTTTTTTTGGATTTTGGTGGTAGCAGCAATACCACTCCAAGTCCAGGAATTGGAGGTCTTGGAGAGTTTTAAGAGCAGGCTTTAAGCCCTTAAAAGCCACTGGCCTGTTACGGGCTCCTACCTTCTGCACTCAGAGTGCCAGCATATGGAAACAGCCTTGACTGAGGGGAAAGCTGTTTTCTCACTATTTTGACCCCTATTGGAAGTCACTCACACCACAAATCTTGCTGGTGACGACATTCTGGAGGGTCAAGCTTCAGCTGCTGAGGAGAGGTGGCACACTTTGTACTTTGAGCCTGATTAGATAGTGTCTTCCTCTTGGTTGGGCATGAAGCAAGATGATTGGTAAAAGATCTTACTGTGTGGGTCATTTGGACAGAACAGAGAGTTTGGGTCTGATTCTGGGCAAAGGGACTTTTCCATCAGAATTAGTTTCAGTTTAAGGTCCTTCTCCTTTCTCATTTTTGGCTTGAGGCTGAGGCAGTGGGAACATTTGTGGGGACTATGTCCCTCCTTCAGGTCACATGAACTGTCACCATCCTTTAATAAAAAAGGTGACTCTGCATGACACGCACCTCTTAAACATGGGGGACCTGGGAATAGGGGTGAGAGATTAGCCTTCCTATAGGCAAGTTAAGGGATAAAGAAAAGCTACTCTAAAAAAACCTGACATTTAAAATGTAAAGGAAAGTAACGAAGTTTCTGAGAAGATATGGTTTGTTGAAATTTTGCTTCAGATCATAGGTGGTAGCATGGAAACAGGGTGGCCTCCCCACACTGCACAGCACTACATGCAGGTTGTTGGCTTCTCTGCAGACATACCACTTGGGGCTGTGACATGATCCAACCTACGTACACCCCTACAGTGTGATTGTGCATCATTCATGTTCATCCTTATCATGAAACTGCTTTGTTTTATGCAAAGTAAGTCACGTCAGGTGTTTTCTGATAGCTCAGGACAAGCTGAACATTATCATTATGATAGTGTGCTTCTTGCAATGTCTCATGTGCAATTATGAAGCTCTAAAATGTAATATTCCCAGATGTGTGTCTCAGAAGTCTTGAACAAACACAGGCAAACACAACACAGAGTAAGAGTTCATAACCTACTGGGGTGTCCATAATTCAAATTAATTTGCTAGAGTATACATCGATGTTCCTTCTAATTTTTCATAGGCTATGTGTGCAAAAAAAAAATTTGTGCAAATTTTTGGAGCCAGAGTCCAAATTTGTGCACACTCCAGTGAGTGTGGTCAAATTTGTGAGTGCAATCAAGTGAGTATAATACAAAAAAAAATCTAAATTTTATTTTAATTTGGTGATGGAAATGCTTTTTATAAATTACAAAACATTATTTGAAAAACGTTTCTTGAAATCACTTTCTTAAAGTAGCATAAAAATATTTGCACTGTTGAATTTTTTTGTGTACCCTCTATTTTGTTGTGTGTATGGCTTTCACAACCTCTGTGCTTGTGCCCGGGTACTGAGTAGAGAAGCAGGGGCAGGGTGGTGGCAGCTGCCACGGCTCACCCCGTGCCCAGTTATGGGGGCCACAGCCCCCTGCGGGGTGGCCACTGCCAATGCGGCTTGCACCATGGCTGCAGCCACCCACTGGGGGTTGAATCCCCCAGAGCTGGCTGAGGGGTGAGCCACCACAGCTGTAGCCACCCTGCCAGGGGGCTGCAGCCCCCAGAGCTGGGCGCGGGGTGATCTGCCACGATTGCAGCCACCCCGCCAGGGGCTGCAGCCCCTAGAGCTGGCGAGGGGCAGAGCCTGGAGCCGGGCTTCCCCAACCACTCCCCCCTCCAGGTGGCAGGGCAGTTGAGGGGGGCAGTGGCTCCCAGTCGCTGAGCCCCAGGGCGCTGCGGAGCTGG
The DNA here is from genome assembly GCA_007922195.1 of Podocnemis expansa. Lineage (NCBI taxonomy): Eukaryota > Metazoa > Chordata > Testudines > Podocnemididae > Podocnemis > Podocnemis expansa. The sequence goes on along the minus strand of ML683440.1, from coordinate 252,222 downwards.
GTTCTGATCCACTCCCAACAGCTGCAGCTGCTCAGCCCTGGGGTGCTGGGTATCCAGTAGGACCCAGCTCCCTGGGGGTGCTGGGGTGCCAGAAGAGAGCCAAGCAGGGGATTGGGTGGCAACAGGCCCCACCAGAGGCCATGTTGCCACACCTCCCAGGGTGCCCCTCTCAGGGAACTGAAATAGCATGTCCATACACAGGACATGCTATTTTGATTGGAGGGGCTTTACTTATTTGAAAATATTTTTTTTATTGAAAATAAGTCATTTTGATTTAAGGGTTTTATTTCAAAATAAGTCATTTCAAAAAAATGACTTATTTTGAAACAAAACTTTGTGTGTGGACATAGCCTTTTAGTTACTTTGCTACAGAAGTGGCTACCAACATTGTCTGTGGTATTGTATGCAGGGTACTGATTGATCGGGACTAGGATTGTCTAGCTCACTGTTCGTGGACCAGTTTCTGTCCCACCAAAGATTGCTATTGGTCCTGATGAGAGGCAACATTTGTGTCTCCAAGTGGGCTGGATAAAGCAGCAGGAGTCCCACTATTCTAGTCTGGATCCTGGTGACATGTGCAGCTGTCCCTCCTCTTCTTGCTGGACGTTGGGTGAGGGAGGAAATGAAGCCACACCTCCCCTCCAACCCAAGCCAGCCAGGGAAAAGGGGTGGAACAGCAGCACTTCTTCTCCAGCCTTGAACCTAGCAAGTAAATTCAGCAGCAGCACCCAGAAGAGACAGTAGGGAAAGAGATCACCCCCATATCGCAGTGGATGTGAGAGTGTTGTGTATTACTACTCTAGGTTAGTGTTGGCTCTTGTGTTCCCACAACAGTGACCTGGATGATGGGATAGATTGGATGCTCAGTAAATTTGTGGATGACATCAAAATTGGGGAAATGGTAGATATGTTGGGGAGATGGATAGGATTCAGGGAGACCAAGACAAATTGGAGTATTGGGTCAAGTAACATCTCAAGAGTTTCATTAAGGTGAAGTGCAAAAGTCCTGCATGTAGGATGGAAAAATCCCATGTACTGCTGCTACAGGCTGGGGACTAACTGGCTAAGTTGCAGCTCTGTAGAAAAGTAGCTGGGGGTTATGGTGGATGGGAGGCTGAATATGAGTCAACAGTGTGCCCTTCTTGCCAAAAAGGCCACCGGCAGATTGGACTGTATCAGTAGAACATTGTCAGCAGATAAAGGGATGTGATTATTCCCCTGTGTTAGGCTTTGGTGAGGCTGCATCTGGAATATTATCCATTTTTGGGTTATGCACTACAGAAAGGACGTGGACAAATTAAAGAGTCCACTGGAAAAAAATGAGTAGAGGGTTGGGGCACATGACATATGATGAGAGAATGAAGGAAGTAGGCTTATTTTGTTTGCAGAAGAGAAGACTGAGTGGGGATTTGATAGCAACCTTCAAGAACTTGAAGGGATGCTCCAAAGAGGGAGGAGCTGGGCTATTCTCAGTGGTGACAGAAGACAGAACAAGGAGCAGTGGTATCAAGGTGAAGCTGAGGAGGTGTGGCGGTATAGTAGGAAGAGCTTTCGTATGGGAGGGGGTGAAGCATTGGAATGGGCTACCTAGGGAGGTGGTGGAATCTCCATCTTTGAAAACTTTTAAGGCCTTGTTAGATGCAAACTTGACTGGTGTAATTTAGTGGGAATAGTCCTGTTTTCAGCGGGGGGAGGGGGGCACGGACTAGATGACTTCAGGAGGTCCCTTCCAAACTTAATATTCTGTGATTCTACACTAGCCTCTCTGGGCTATTACTGTGTGTAGGTCTAGCCAGCATCATTCTTTGATGTTTACCATCTTCACAGGCTTTTCTCTGCTGACTTGCTCTCTGGTGCAGGATTTTGAACACTTATCAAAACCAGAATTTGGTCACTGCAACCCCCTCCCCCCCACATTAGAGAAACATTGCTGTGTAGCCTCTTACACTGAAACTTTGGACACTTGAACTGGAGAAAGACTGGTCTCTGTGGACTCAGTGCAACATTAATGTCATGTGATTTGTGGTGTAAGTGACCATTTATCTTATAGTCCTTCATTGGGGGCAAGTGTAAAGAGGCAGTGTGATGCCATGTTATCAGTTTTACATTGATCCTGACTTCACATTTGTTACTAGTTGGGTGAAATGTAATTATGGAGCACAGCACGAAAGTCTGGGGTGTCTGCCCTGTCCTCTGACAGTCCACCCTGAGGTTAGTAGTCAAGAACTTTAGCCACTTCAAACACTGACACTGATCACTTAGGCTGTGTTCACACGGCCTCTTTATTTCGAAACAACAGAGGTTGTTTTGAAATAAGGTTTCAGCTGTTCACACGACGCACAGTTGTTTTGAAACAAGTTAAACCCCATTTGGGGTCGAAACAAACTTGTTTTGAAACCCTTGTTTCGAAACAAGGCGTGTGAACATGTTGTTTTGGAACACAGTGTTCCAAAACAACATTGGATCCTCAGCACCCTGGCCAGGGAACCCTCAAGACCTTGGCCAGGGTGCTGAGGGCTGTCCCTCAGCCCCAGAAGGGGGTTGCAGCCCCAGAAAGGGGGCTGCAGCCTCCAGCGGGGTGGAGGGGGGTGAACCCCTGCCAGGCGGCTCAGCCGGCAGCCCGGGCTGCTGGCTGAGCCTGGCGCCCCTGACCCCATGGCGGGGTTTGGAGGCAGCTCCGGCGGCGGGCTCCAGCACCCCGCAGCCGCTCGCCCCCCCTGCCGGGGGCTGCACCCCCCTTCCGGGGCTGCAGCCCCCTGAACCAGGAACCGAAATAGCAAGTTCACAGCATCAACCTGCTATTTCGATTCCCGTTTTTTCCTTATTTCGAATTAACATTTTGTTAATTCGAAATAAGTTGTTTCAAAATGAGTTTTATTTCGATATACGGTTGTTTCGAAACAACCGTATCGAAACAACCCGCTGTGTGAGAACACAGCCTTAGATGGCAGTTTGGTTCTGAGAGCAAGAGAGCTTATTGAGATAGTTAGGTAAGAATGCTGATGGGCTGGCTGTAGGGTGAACAGATGTCCATTTTTTTCATGCTGCCATGCATTCATTAATCATTCCCCATTTCTACAACATAAAACAATAATGACACTTACATCAACACTACATCTTTTCTATGTCCTCCAAAGTCCTCCTTTTCCCACTTCCCTGTCCTCCTTTCCATGCTTTGTTATCTGGTAACCCTACACAGAACTTCTTTGTTTTTATGGACATATGCTGATTGAGGTAAGTCAGAGGAGACAAAGAAATCACCTTTGCCAGAAAGGGAGGGGTGAGGAGTGAAAACAAACTCTTCCAAGCATCAAAGGGGCAGCCCTGTTAGTTTAAGTCAGAAAAAAAAAACAAGGTGTCTCGTGATTCACTCCCTGCAGCCCCCACCAATTCCATTCCCACAGACACTGACACTAGCCTCTGCCACCCATCTGCCCAGAGATATCCATCCCAGCCTCCCCCAAAATGCTCATTACCTGCATTTACAGCCACACCAACCTCCCATGTCCTGCCCCATCCACCTGAGCCTCCCCAAACCCCCCACTCCAATACCATTAAAAACTCTCAACTCCAGCCTCTCCCTCCCCAACCTCCCACTCTTAACCCATTACTGCAGAAACACAAATCCCAGCCTCTTCACACACCCCAATTCCCCAGAAACCCATCACAGCTTTCCCCAACCACTGGTATGCCCCCAAAAATCCATTCTAGCCTTCCCATTCACCCCATTCAGCCACTTCAAGGACTGAGAACAAAAAGAAATGATACAACAATTTGCAGTAGTTAAAGCCTGAAGAGTTACCCTTTGAAACTAACATTTTACTAAGTATGTGCATGATAAATGTTACTTGATAATTAAATTGGAATTCATCAGTATTACTTTTTATTTTTGTATTTAGATTAAAGGGATGAATTGAACTTGCTATTTGAATGTTAGGTTGCAAATACAATTTGGAAAATCTTTTTAAGCTTACGTGAATCAAATGGGGGGGGGGCAACAAAGCAAAATTTAGCTCAGAGTGCCACAAACGCTTGAGCCAGCCCTGGCAGTCACAAATCCCTGAGCACCAGGTACTACAAGTGCCATTTGTGTCCTATCAAACAGAAGAACCACAAGGAAACTCTGAGCCCTGCACAGCAGCCAGTTCCAAGCTGGACCAGAGGTCCCCCCTTCATGAGCCTGCACCCCTAGTCACCAACCCCACAGCTGTGTCCATTCAGAGGGAAAGGAAGGAAAAGACATGACACTGGTAAACATAGAAATGAGAAATGCTATAATAAAAAAACACTTCACAGTCACACATGGATCCCCAGTGGCTAGCACCATGAACAGTAATAATTACAGCTTGGTAATAATGGGATTTGCTCTGGTTTTAGATCATTTGTCATTGGCAGGGCACCCTCTGGGTTCAACTTTTTTGTCTCAGGGAATTTGTCTTTCAGGACTGAGTAGGTGGATTCTTACCTGAGCAGGTCACTCCAGCATCCCAGTCATGAACACAGATATGCACACCCCATCCATCGTTCCCACAGTCCCAGAGCGCAGACTCAGTACCATGACAGGAAACACTATCCAGCCAAATCTCACCAGATCCTGGTCCAAAATGAGCACTACGATGGGCATGAACAGCAGATCCACATCCCAGCTGCTTACACACAACCCCAGCATCTTCCATGTCCCAGTCACTGTCACACACCGTCCCCCACTGATTGTTGTGTTTGACCTCCACTCTCCCAGCACAGGGGCTGCCTCCATTCACCAGCCTCAGCTCATCAGCACCTGCAGAGAGAGACAGAGCAGGGTCAATGCGAGCACGGACCCCCCAGCCCCTGTGTTATCATAGCATAGTCCACACCTAGCAGCTGCGGATCTGTGTATGGAGCCATAAGAACGGGAGGTTCCCAGAGCTCTCTTGTGATGCCATCTTCTCATGTCTCAGGTCCTCACACTCAGGTTTGTCGGTGCTGAAGCTCTCAACATTTTATCACAATGCTGTCCCACTGAAAGGATGATGGAGCGAGGGAGGGGAGCAGGGGCAGGATGCAAACCCAGCAGTTGTGGGGAAATGAGCTGAAGACAAAGACTGCACAGGAGAGAGGAGTCGGGACGGGGTTTTGGAGTACGGACAGGAGGAAGAGAGAGGGGATCTGGAAAGTGGAGAGTGAGAGTGAGGAAGGGAACCTAAAATGAGAGCAGGAGAGAGGTTGAATGGGGGCAGCAGGGAGGGAGGAGGGAGGAAGGGGACAGAGATCTGTAATGGGGGCAAGATGGATGAGTGGAAACAGAAGAAAGAGGTTTGGGAAGCAAAGAGAGGAGGGTATGTGGGGAGGGAGTGTGCAATCAGGGCAGGGGAGAAATGAGGAGAAGAGAAGGATCTAAAAGGGGGGCAAGGATGAAGGAGGGGGGAATGGTTAACATGTAGGGGCAAGAGAGGGGGTCTGAAGTAGGGCAGCAAGAGGGTGGGGAGAGGAGGGTATATGGGGCAAGGAAAAAAATGAGGGAGATAGTCTAGACTGGAGCATTGGGGGCAGGATGAGGGCTTGAGAGGGCAGTCTGGTACATATAAACAGCAGGTATTGGTGAGGGGATGGAGTCAGGAGTGAAGAGAGGGGAGAAAGGGGAGTGGAGAGGAGGGGATCTAGGAGGTCTGTGCTTCTCAGCCTCAGGCAGAGAAACTGAGTTGCCAGATAGGGAATTGTTGTTGTTTGCAAAAGGCTAAACCAGTCCTGTCCTGTTACAATGACGGAAGGGTTGAGGTGAATGGCTGGTGTCAGTGAGAAGTTCTCTGCTATCTCAGTCTATAACTCATCTCTGAGCACTAGCACAAGTTCTGTGTGCAAGGTTGAACCAAGTGGTGTCAAATAGCTCAGTGGTGTCCGCTTATTACCCAGCCACCCCTTCTTGTGCCAGAAGAAATGAGCCAGGAGGGAGAATGAAGACAGCCCTGGGCCATGGCTGGCAGGTCCCCGTCTCAGGATGAGGAGAGGGTAAGCGCTGTCTCTAGCTGGGCAGCCAAGGAGAGTCATGGAGTCTGGGTCCATTAAAGGGTGACACGTCAGCCTGCAGTTCACACCCCCGTCTCTAGCAGAGACATAGAAGGGAGTTCAAATGCCCAGAGACAAACTGAGTAATGGGACTGGCTGGTTTTATAATCTCTTCACTTTTGATCTGTGGAGCTTGGCAATACAGCTGCGTGTCCCTACCCCACCAGAGCTTCCTGTATCCCCATCCGCCCCACACATTTCCCTCTGCCTTTGGGGTCTTCCTGCCCTCCTCCCCTCTTGGCTTCACTTCTCCCCTTTCTACTAAAATTTTGTCACACCCACCCACTGGATTTTCTCCCAGTAGCCAGCTCTGAGTCCCACCCCCAGTTCTCATCACTTGGGAGTGTAGAGAGGCCAAAGAAGAAAGGCAATTTACAGCCACTGTGAGGATGGGGCAGAGCCTGCCACATAATCCTGAAGTACTCTCTGGTAAAATGGTCCCCAGGACTGGGTGTGACCAAAAACTGTCCCAGGGACTGGGAATGAGTGTGGGAATCATTAATACAGTCCCTATGAGCTATGGCTAGATGCAGATTTCCACCACAACTCCTGATAGAGGCTGTTTGCAGGGTGGACTTGCAGAGCCAGGACAGCACCTTTATGGAGCTTCCAAGGAGCTCAGAGAACAGTGCAGCCCCTTGCAGAACTCAGTGATGTGCATTGGTGGCAGGGCCCAAATCTATGACATGGCTGTAGCTATTAGCACACAAAGTCCTGTTCCCCTGCACACAGCAGAAACTAAGAACAGCTGATAGTTTCCTAGCTCAGCAATTCCCAGCTTGTCCGTACAGTGAGCTCCAGCAGACTTTCTTTCCTTCCTCCCTTCCAATATACAGGTCACAACTCTTTCTCCTGCCTTCTCCCTCCAACAGAAATAGTTTGACGCCCACATTCCAGCCCCTGCATTGGCAATAAGGGAAACTCGTGTGTAAGCTGTGCCCTGAAAATTGATCAGTGTCTTGCATGGTACCCACAGCCTTGCATCTGTTTTTACTACATAAAGGACCTTGATTGTTCTGTTGATGGAGCCTAAAAGAGAGAGCTTGGTCCAGGCACTGGTTTTCTCAGGATCTCTGATTCTCTTTGGATCCATGATCCCTTGAAGGCAGCCTTAAGCAATTCTCAGAATAACAATCACCTTTATATACTTGACTTATTGTATGCCTGCCCCATTTCTGTAGGCTGAAATGCAACGATGACCCACACCCAGCACTCTGAACATTGGGGTGACCTCAGATCCAGGTCAGGGCATGAAAACCGAGGCTTTTGGCCATCCCTGGTATTTTCTTATTTGTTTGCCAGGACTCCACATAATTTTAAACACTTCTTTTCAGCAGAATTTTTGTATGTCAGTGATTGTGAAACTTGATCTTCTGGCAAGCACTGACTGGACTCTACTCAGGACTCACAGAGGAGAACTGGAGCACTGAAGGAAAGAGAAAAACATTTTCATGGTGATATCCAGTACACAGTATACTCCCCTAAATTGCTGTATCTGTGTCGTGTGAAGCAATTCAGATTTGTAACAGAAAACAAGAAAAAAATAATGTCCAGAGGATGATGGGCATTTACTCATAAACCCGGACAGCACTACTTTCAGGTGGAATATGTGCTTGGCATCACCATGACCCTATCCCACAGGTGATTGTGCAGTAATGTGTTCCTCACACAGCCACAAGTGTCCATCCCCTGCACTGTCAATCACATCACCCAGCGTCAAAGCAGAATTATTTGATTTATGGTCATGCTGAGCCATATCTGAACTCTAACCCCAGCACCTTTAGTATGGACGTTTTGGGAACTTTAAATATAAACTCCAAGTAAACTGCCAGACAGTCAGTTTACTCAACATTTTCTGGGTATCAGTCCCTTACTCGTGGCACAGTTACTGAGCTGTTGGGTTGATACACATCAGGGCAGGTGTTTCTCAAAGACAATAATTTAGACTCATATTTCTGATTATCAGTATCGGTTTCTCAGGCCAGTGCAGTAACAGAGGGGTTCCCATGAGCCAGATACCACTATGCACTTCACTCCCCTCTCAGATACCTGAGTCACTCTCCTGGTGTAAACATTAACCCAACCAGTTCCAATCACTGCGCTATTCAAATTGTGTTCATGAGGATTATTGGCTTTGGTCTCATTCACGAAAAATCCCTGTGAACCAGGCCTCCTTGGATAACCATCTGAATATACAAAAGTCAGGGAAAGCTGTGAAACCGAGAAGCAAAGTCTCCAAATCAGTCATAAAACAGGCTTCTGTTTCCCCACACCAGTCATCGGGAAGCATAACAAAATAGAAACAGCCCCTATTATTGCACAACAGCTCCTCTAGACCCCACCAAATGGACTTGAGTCATGTAGGCAAGTCCTAGTGGCTCAGCAGGCTTTTTCCCTGGGCCTGCTACCCCTGGGAGCTGCCTTAACGGGCTATTAAGGACACAATGGTTTGTAGATATCCAGTCCAGAAAATGTCTCAGAATCAAATAAACTGAAACACAAATAGAACAAACACATTTCTAGCTTCTAATACAGATGTGATATCACCACATAAACCAAAAAATCATTCCTAGCAGATTACAACCTTTCTACTGGTACCAAACATGACATATCACATATGGATTATTGCAAATATGAAATACTATTAATATGAAAACAATCATAAATGATCACCTAAATCCAGACAGTGTCACATTCCTGCTCATCTCACACATGCAAAACTTCTACTGGCATCAGAAAGTGACTGAGGGGCGGGAGGGGCCAGAACTTTGCCTTGGGAGCTGTTGAATTTGGATGAAAAAAACTTTTCTACTGGGCCCGAAGTTACACATGTATTTGGATTTAAATAGTAAAGTGATGCCTAGCCAACATTCCAGGCACATGGACGGTGTTGGCAACACAATCAAATCTCAGCAGCATTAACCATTTAAACAAGAACTCAGCCAGCCAGATACCTACAGAAACTCCCTCCCAGACCCTCTTGCTGTGTGAAGGAGTGTCCGATTAACAATGGGCCAAAGGGATTCCAGCCCTGGGCCCTGGATTAAGGGGACCCCACCATCTTTCACCCTTCAAAAATAAACCAGACACCAGTTGGCACACCTAAAGCACCTCTGGCAGTTTGCTGAAGACCAGCAGCCAACACCATGTCACATCACTGGAGTGTCCCATCCCATCCTGAGGCTGGCCAGTCTCTTGGGCCCTATGTCCCTCACTGATGACTAGGCCTCAGTGCCAAGCGCTAGAATGTCCTGCCTGGCTAATAAGTCTCACAGGCCACCACCAACATGCTTGAGCACCGCCCTCTCCTACCCCCAGACTGAGAGTCATTGCAGTAGCGGAGGGCTCACAAAAAAATGGACAACCCCAGGACCCTTAATCCAACCTTGTTGAGAAGCAGAGCTGGAAATCCTCTCCAAATGCCCCCTCCGACCCCCCCCGGCAGCATTTTCCATTGTGCCAGGAATTCATTACATCTGGGCTATTTTGGCCCCAAGAGGAGAGGGAGTTCCAAAGCCAACCACCCTTCTCCTTTATAGAAGGGGAACCAGTTCTGGGATACCTGCAGATGTGGCAATATGGCACAGGGAGAGAGGTGATACTCAAGGGAGGCCAATGCCCGATCATTTAGGACTTTATATGTCACAACAAATAGTTTATTCTCCACCCAGAGATGGGCATCTGGTGCAGATCCCACAGCACGGCTATAACACACTCCCAGTGAGACACTTACTCAGTAAATTTGCCTCTGTGCAACGCCTTCAGCTCCTGATAGATTTTAAGGTACAGCCCAGCAAAGAGGTCACAGCAATAATCTAAATTAAAAATAACTAATGTATGGGGACAGTGACAAGGTCTGTACGGGAAGGAAGGGTCAGAACCTCCTAGCCTGACACAGATGGTAAAGATCAAATTGTAACAATGACCACCCTAGTTCCATTTAACACTGCTCCCCAGGCAAGCTTCAGAGGAGATTTACCTGTTGGGTCCTGAATTGTGAGGAGAAGAAGCCACAGTATTGGAGTGCCAAGATGTCCCTTCATTGCCAGCCTGGCACGTTGTCCCCTCCTCTTACCACGCTGGCTGCACCTCACACCCTGCCAGGGCTCCTCTCAGTCTGACAAGTGAGAAGAAAGCCATGGAAGGGAAATATATAGATTCAGAGGCTGGCAGCAGCTGCCAGAAGGAGCCAATAGCAAACCCACCTGCCTTTTTAGTTCTTATCAGTGGTTTTATCTGTGGATATCTGCAGCTAAAACATCCAATGAACCTGGAAAGCAGCAAACATCACCATATATGAGTGATGAACCCCCCTCCTGACATCAGGTTACCACAGCCTCAGATCAGCCTGTAACACCCCTCTCCTCCCCACACAGAGAAAAGTTCTGCACAAACCTTATCTGTGCTAATTCTCACCCTTAGAGAGTCTACAGTGTATTGAACATGACTTCAGAGAGTAGAGCCTGGGGATTTTATAAGCAAGGGAAGAAACCCCATGTGAAGCAATGATTATTAGCAGACTAACCTGAAGAATCAGACTAACTTGAAGGGTACAACAAGCCCTATGGTAGGCAAGGACAGGTCATTAGAACTAGCCTGTGTCACTCGAATCAGCTGTTGTAGAGAAGGAGATGCCCCACAGCCGTCTGTAACACTGATAGCTGCCAGTGCTCTCTTCACAGTCCCCAACCCTGCTATTCCTCTTTGTTCTACCCTCCCCCTATTTAAGGAAATGAACACAGAACAGGACACTACACCAATTTTCATAATGTTAATTTGCTTCTATGTCCTTTCTCCCCTTTCCAGGCCTATATCTGTCCTAGCCTCTTTTAAGCTCTTCCACACTCAAAAAATAATTTGACATAATATATGTCAATGTATAGTGACCCTAACAATTACTGCAGTTGCTGATGTCAGTAGTAAAGGGCCCACCCTTCAAGCAAACCATTACCATGCCCCCTTTCCACCAGAAATCCCACATACCAAACAGCTCCCCGCATCCGGCCCTGCCCCCTGCCCTCCTGTCACTGGAAGTCCATCCCCAGCCAGTCACCTGACATCCGGTCCTGCCCCCTGGTTGTGACTTCTGGCTAAAGATGGCGACTTGTCCAGAAGAGGGTGGTGTGACCCCTCCCAGAATGCCTCCGTGCCAATAGGAGGATATTTTGCCCCCAAGAGCGGGATTGGTCCCAGAAGGGCACATGCCTTCAGGAGACAGGTTTAGATGGCCCCTGTGCAGTGATGTGAACCAACTGGAATGGGTGGAACCCTGTGCCCCATCTCTGGGTAGAAATGGTTGGCAGCAGGTTGCACCACCTCAGAAAGTCTGGGCCTTTAAGGCCGCATGACCGCTGGGTCATATGCGAGACCACATGGTTCATAGCTCATGCAGACCATTGACACCTTCACCACCCCTGTGAGGCCTTCAGAATTGGTTTTGGCTCCAACCTTTTACAGCCCTTGGCAAAAACACTGCAACAGTGACAGTTTGGTGGAGGAGGAGACTGATATGGCATCAGATACCTAGGGACCCCAAAATCCCTATGACCATGCTGAAACCTGATAGGCCTGATGGCCTCCTGCTGTCTGTCTCCATGGAGGAAAGTGAACAAGGCTCATGGGAGTCGCAGGCAGACAATACCAAAGGAGATGTGGCACAGGTAAAGGAATGGGGAGAGTAATCAATCTGGTTGGCATAGCTCTTTAAAAAAAAAAAAAAAGACGTGAACTTACAGCTCTTTTTTTCTGAAAAATCTCTCAACAGCTCAATGACTTTATACAGGCCTTTGAAAACCTGCACATCAGCAGCCCGATGAAAGCAAATATATTGTGCATCAGTTGTTTCTGCCTGTGTCTGATACAGAGAGCTCAGAGCGACAGAGCAAAATGGAAGAATGAAATATGCTCCAGTTGTTTCTGTCCATGTCTGAAACACAGATTTGAGAAGGAGAACGAAGCAGCTCAGGCTCCTTCACAGGGTGAAGGCCATTTTTGCAGGATGTTGTGAATGAGAGGTTTTAAACTGTGTGTTTAATAAAAAACTCATTTAAATTTGTCAGTGTGAATGTGTCTGCTTTATACTTGTGTGGGTAAAAGAAGGTGGGGGTGGGATGTCAGAGCAGAGGGTGCTTTTAAAAAAATGTATTACAACCCCAGGGAAGTTGGGAGCTTTGGAGAGGTGAACACTCTTTTTCTGGGCAGCCAAAAAGCATAGTGAAACTTTGAAGAGGGGTGAGGTAGGAGCCTGGCTTTCGGACCAGGACACTTATACTTTACACAGACCAGCTAGAAAATGTTTTAAAAGAAACAAGATGGTTGTTTCAGACATGGATGCACAATGGCAAGCAATTTTTGGTGGATATGCAAAGGTTCTCCAGACACAACAGTGGTGTTAAGTACATCTTAACAGTGATAGGCATTCGATCTAAATGTTCCTGGGCCCTTATGCCTCAAAGGCAAGATGGGGGGAGTGGGGGAGAAGTGTCCAAGGTCATTAAAGCTATTTTCAGTGAAGCCCATGTGCCTCAAAAATTACAAACCGATCATGGAAAAGAATTTTTAAACAAACCTCTAAGTGCACTGTTTAAGTGGCATGGCATCCACCATTTTGTGGGTAATGATGCGGTCAAAGCAACGGTCGTGAAGGGGTTTAACAGAACTTTAAAATCTAGGATGTGGAGATATTTTACCTCCTACAACACCTTTCACTACATCGACGCACTACCCAGCTTTATGAAGAGTTACAACCGGAGATTTGACAGAACCATATGGGCCAGACCCATTGATGTTAACCCCTCGAATTCTCTGCAGGTATGGAAAACAGTATACGGAGACAGTTTAAAAGTATAACTGGTTGCTGCCCCTTTTAGAAAAGGTGACCACATGAGACTATCTAAAACCAAAGGAGCTTTTGAGAAAGGTTATGAACAAAACTTTACTGATGAGCTTTTCATAGTAGACGAAGCCTTTACAAAGGCTTGGAGACCTGTGTACCACTTAAGAGATTACAAGGGCAAGATGGTTGCTGGATCATTTTATCCTGAAGAATTACAAAAAGTAACTCTCAAACTTGACAGGGTTTACAGGACTGAAAAAGTTCTAGCAGTGAAAGGAAGAAGGAGAAAAAAGCACCTCTTGGTAAAATGGTTGGGGTGGCTGGATAAGTTTAACAGCTCTGCAAAGTTTACATGCAAAAGAAAAAATGATTACTTCTGTAAAGATAAGGAGATTGTGAAGAAAAAAAAAATAGCAACGGTGGTTTTTACATCACTTTGCCCAGCCATGCTAGCTCTCAGGTTTTTCCACAAAACACCAGCTTGAACTGTACTGTACAACTAATTAAACCCTTGGATCTCCGGGATGCCTGAGAGGTGGGGTTGGTGGAAATACAATACCCTCACAACTGGAATAACATCCACAAGGATGCCCTTTTCAAAACACCTGTGAAGATAAGAAATGGAATTTCATCCTACAATGAGGTTATTACCTTTCTATGCCCCATTTGCTGGATCACATAAACAACACCATGACTCACCATCCCAAAACACCCAGCGTGACCCTGAACTATGATCCTCTGTGTATAAAAGTTAGATTTAAATCCACCGATGTTGCTTATATGATTTTAACAAGCGAGGACTTAGTTAATATTTTGGGCATGTACCCCAAGAGTTGTGTCAAAAAAATTCCTTTCTCAGGAGACATCACAGGAGGTTTCAACTCCTTTTATCTGCACCTGGGCATCGTGGAACACCAGTTTGTGGGGGACTTCCCTGTACCCCTGTTGTGCTGCATCCCCATCCAAGGAAGGAACAACACATTTGTCACTAACACCTACGATAAACCACATTACACTCCCATCAGTAAGTACCACATCGACATCATCACCATTGAAATAAAGACCAACCAAAACAGACGTCTCATTTCACTTTGGCAAGGTGATCGTCAAGCTGCACCTGTGTTCCCAGAAAGACCATGGTTTCTGAAAGTTAAAACGAAAACCATGCCATGCTGATCCTAAAAAATTACGGTGGCCCCGCCATCCACAGAAACTATTACAAAGCCCAGGCTGGATCCATCCTCCCCAGTTACCACGGGTCCCCTGTGATGTATGGAGTGGGTATGGGTGGGATATTTTGCAGCCTTTTTAGAAAAGCTGTACCACTTCTGAGGAGGGGGCAAGAGATTATTAAACGTCACGTAAAAAGCGCTGCTCAGAACATAGCTAGAGATGTGGTAGGCAACGTCTCCCATGCTGTTTTGGAGAAGGTAGTAAAACTGCCCCAACAGGAGAGATCAGGGCTGATGTACATTAAAAGGAGGAAGAGAAAGAGAAACATGTCACACCCATGATGCATGGGCCTGCCCAGACCTTTTAAAAGGAAGGCTGAGGCATGCACAACTAGTCATAAGTGAAAGACCAAAGGAAAGTGTAGCAGGCACTCAAGTCCTGCAAAAAAGATATATTTTAATCAGCATGGCTTTCATTCACGAGGATCTGAAGAGTGCACCAAGTCAGAACTAGGCTTGTTTCAAATAGCCCCCACGCAGACCAGCATTGAGAAAAGCATCTACATCGAGGTAACGCCGCTATCAGCGATTACAGAGGCTGCACCCCTGGAATTCTTTATAGCTGGGAATGGCATAGATTATATGGATTTAAACAATACCATTCTGTACCTTCATCGCTAGATCATCAAAGCAGGTGGAACTGTTATCGCCAGGGATGCCGCAGTGGATCTGGTGAATTATCTTGTTGTGTCTATTTTCAGCCAGCTGGACATCATCCTGGGGGACCGCCTCATAAGTCAAAGCAACAACTGTTACCCCTACAGGGCTTTTATAGAATCAGTGCTCAATTACAGTGAGAACACTCTTGCCATGCAATTTTCTGCCAGCCTGTCTTTTAAAGACACCGCCAGACAACACAAAAATGCAGAGCTATACAGTGAGAATCTAGGATTTGTGAAGTGTGCAAGCCTGACCACTCACAGCAAGATGATAGAGCTGTTGGGCCATCCACACAGTGACCTAATTTTTCAAGAAAAGCTTCTGTTGAATGGTGTGTACATGAAAATAAAACTGACATGCGGTAAGGATGCCTTCAGTTTAATGGGTGGTGCGGCCCAAGGCTGTAAACTGTGCATTGTATCAGCATCCCTTTTTGTGAAGAAACTGTGGGTAGCCCCAGGCATACGTCTGGGGCATGTGGAGGCCCTGCTCAGCACTAATGCTAAATACCCTGTGGACCATGTAGGAAGGAAAGTGTTTATCATCCCTCCGGACAGCAGGGTCAGTAAATAAGAGAACGTGTTCTTGGGGCAGCTACCCAAAATGTGATAGAGATAAAACAGAGGAGAATTATCCTGTTTGACTACATGCGAACATGGACACTGTGCAGCTCTCATGTGTCTTACTGGTGGACCCTGCCATGAAAGAGACTTTCTTAGCTGTGTTTCCCAGTGATTGGCTCCCTGGTAGCAGACTGATAATGAGACCCCTAACTTTGGTGGTCAACACACATCTGCACAACCGACTGGGTGAACACTGGTGGCCTTGTACCTGGCAGAGCGCAACCATGGAGAGTTTTTTTGACTTGTACGGGCACACCCCGAACAAGATGTTGTTCCCCAGAAGCATCATGAATTTTTTAAACAAAAAATGCCACTAACATTGTGTTTCATACTAGACAATTACAAGACCCCAGTTCCAACCACTGTTCCCTCTAAGGTGCGCAGCTGCGCAGCCACGCACTTAAGAAACCCCTCCCGGCACAGGGGTTTCCAGTTCCCGCGCATGGGGAGGGGCAGGACTGGCTGGGACAGCCCGACAGAGCGGCTGAGGCTCAGCCAAGAAACGGAGGAGTGGTGTATCACTTTAAGACTCCTCCTCTTTGCCCTGCCCTCCTCCCTGCTCCAGGCATTACAGCTGCAGTGCTACACGTGATTTTGCTTTGTTGCTTTGGCTCCTCACGCCTGGTTTCTTTCCAGGCTCCAGCTCAGGTCCTCTCCCCTTTCCCCGCACCTGATTTTGGGGAAGGTTTGATCTTATTTTTTGGAGGGGTTGGGGCTTTTCTTCACCTTGATGGGGTCTCTGAAGTGCCCAGAGAGAAACCTGTGACTCCTTCTTTGCTTCCTGCTTTGCTGCCTTGCTTGGCTTAGTTTCTGGGGAGGTTTCTTTCTCTACTGGCTGCGCTAAGCCAGATCTTTATTCCTGCTAATGAACTTTGGCTTTTGACAACAAATCTTTTGTTTAGAGGTCCGACAAAGTTCACTTTTGATTGTGAGGAGGTATGAATCTGTAAGATTTTCCTTTTCCCAGTGTGATTTTTCTCAGTTTGTTTCTCCTTTCCAAGAAGAGATTAGTCCACTATAGATGTGTCCTTAAATTTTAGTAAGATACACAGATGTGCAAGTATTATCCATTCTAAAGTAGCTGCTGGGCTGGGCCTGATCCTATAGTTTAAATGAAGTCAGTGGGAAATTTGATGGAGTAAGGATTGCAATATTTGTCCCTTTGTTAGTTTATCAAATCATAGAAAACAAGCAGCTTGCTTTTGCCTATGTACTGTATGGTTATTTTTATTTTGGTATATTTAGGAAAAAAACTGATCATTGCATTCAAGAATAGGTGCTGTCCTCTTGGGTGGAGCATTTGATAGTCACAAACTTCTACTTCACCCCCCCCCCCCCGTTTGATGTGTATTTCACATAAAAGCAAACAACATGTCAATGGTCATAAAATAGATATATATCCCTCTGTGGTTTATGGCAGACATAGTAGGATATGATGTTTACAGACATTTGCAGTTTAGGTAAAAGGTTATGTTTCAGGCAGATCTGCACATAAAAACCAGCAGCTCTCATTTTTTCTGATTTCTCCTTTCCTGTGTGTATAAAATCTAAAGAGCTTATCTGTGATTTTTTTTTTAAATACTGCACAGTGAGGCTCAAAACTGAGTCTAGACAGGGATTTCTGTACACTCCGCCTGTACCCCCCAGTTGTTGGCTAGTAACAGTGTTAGAGCAAATGAGTGAGCACCCCCTATACCTCCCCCCAAACATCCCCCTGCACCACACCCCTAATTTCAAGTCATGAGGAGAATACTGCTGAGAGAGATTACTTTTCCTTTAGAAGCCAACAACTCAAATTCTGTTAGGCTTCATGTAGTCAAGGGCCCATCCCTCTGTGTGTCAAACAATGAGTGAATTCTGTGAAGGAACTTAGTGTGTTAAAACTGATTTTAATCTTGTCCATAATTACTACATTAAATTTATTAGAGGTGTGCTTCCGTTTGCAACTCACAATGTAAAAACATCAGTCTGGATAGGAGTTCTGCAGTGTGATCTCCTTGCACCTTGATATAAACATTCAATACTTAGTTTTGTGACTCCTTAAAGTGGTTGGCTTTATGGTTACTTTAATGTGAAGAGGAAAAATACTTAAGCCATTCATTTGATATTCTTGAGCCTCTGTTCTTGCAATTAATCTCATGCTGTAACTAGGGGCTAGACAGATTTCCCTGGAGTTGGGTGATCAATGGGGCAAGCATTTGGGGGGGGAGCATTGGCTGGGTGGATGAAGGGGGCCCAGGCGGAGTCCCAGATGCATATGTGTCCTCCAACATCCTCCTTTTTGTACTCCCCTGTCCTCCTTTCCATGCTTTGGTATCCGGTAACCCTAGTCTGGCAAAGTGGTTGAGCATTGGATGAGGGGTGGGGGGGGCAGGCCTTAACCATGGCCAAGGATCAACTGGCGGAGGGGGCAGGGTGGGAGAGCAGCTGAAGATGGGCAGGGGGACAGGCCTGAAGCCCCACTGAGGATTGGCTGGTGGGGGGGGGAGTTGCTAGCTATCCAAGGGCTCCTTTTTACCTTCATGTCCTTCCTCCCTCAGGCATTCTAAAAATAGGTGATTGTCCAGCCTTTTACTTCTGATAAGTAGACTGGGGGGGGCACAGTGCTGGAACCCACGATCCTGATGTTAAGAGTTTGCTGCACAGATGAACACACGGAATAAAGAGCAGTTTATGGGGGCGCGGGATCAAGGGGCAGTGGAGTACACAGTTATCCTTTATGCCTAGAAGTTTTTATATATGGAATGCCTGTAGCTCAGTTGGTAGAATAACAGATTTGTAATCACAGGGTCAAGCCCTGGGTTGTTTTTTTTTACCTTTTGGCCTGTTGCTCCTTAGGGAAGGGTTAAACTGGGAAAAAAATATATAGCAAACACTAATAAAATGAAGGAAAATAAAGTATACTGTGATCAAGATTAGTAATAGTGACCAATTAAGTAAAACAAGTAAAGGGTCCCATTTGAACTGGCTAGGAACAATTTAAGACCATTTTTTAAAAATTGTAAAATGGGCTGCTGTGCAAAATGAAAAATGAGAGGCAAGTTACTTGCTTTCACTTTCACTTTTTTATGTGTTTATTCATTTTGGAAAAGCGACAAAGGCAGACAAACCGGATTGAAGAACTGATGAGACAAAATGTTACATAAGCATAGAATACATTCAAATTATTAATAAAAACAATTTAAATAACATTAATTTTTCATTGTTCTATATTTTTAAATAATTTCCATCATGTGAAGTTGCACAAAAATTTTATTCAGAAAAAGTTTTGCACACGGGTTGAAAATTTTGCACACAAGCCGTCAAACCTTAGAGGGAACATTGGTTCCAACGCTTGTGGCTATCAGAGTATGTTTTTCTTACATCACCATAGCAATTGTCTACCTTTAGACCAGATTTTAAAATTGTATTCTAATGAGTTAATGCACAATGACCAAATGGTTACGAATTTTGTAAGAAAATAAAAAGAAAGTTCTCTGGCTTGCCTGAACTTGCTCAACATATGTTTTAACAAGCCCAGACTTGTGTATCTTGCAATAACTTTTATTTAATAAAACTCCACAGGCATAAGGTTTAAAGACAACTGGTGTCTGTTTTATTATTATTATTATTATTTTATTTTATTATTTTATTTTAATACACATGACAAAAAGTTTTTTTTTTAAAGTATACAAAAAATTATTCAAAGTAAAACAAAATTGTTTCAGAGCATGAAAAAGAAAAAAGTCACCCTTTGAAACATACCATACACAGTGTGGAAAAAAAAAAAAAAACCAAAAAAACAAAACAAACAAACAAAAACACAAAAACACAAAACAAAAAAACTTTTGGTTTAGAGCATGAAAAAAATAATCACAGAGTGAGCCATTCAGGTCTTTTAGCCAGTTTCTGTTTTTTGGAAGGGAAAAAAGAAAAGGTTCATGATCTGTTCCAGGGTCAGCTGCTGAGGCCTTCAGGCACTCCAAAAGATCTCTGTTCTCTGCGTTGCCCATGATGGAAGATGGCATGTTTAGCTCTGCCATGGCTTTCATAAATGCATCCCCAGCCTTTGGGCACGTGTTTGTTGGGAATAGAGCACACCTGAGTGGCAGCCCTGACTCAGTCAAGTATGTTAGAGCCATGAATCACTGACTCTTTGTATACAAAAGCCCCTTTATCATTCCATGAAGAAATATTTTTATCCTCTCCCAGCTTGTTTAGTAATACCATTGCATTTCTCTTATAACACTTACCAATGCTATCCGACCGGCCCTGCCCCCTGGCCAGAGATAGGGCCAGGTGGGGCCGCGCCACCACTGGCGACTAGGTCACAGCCGGGCTGGGCCCGAAGCGGCTGCAGGAGGCCGGGCCTCACACCGCCATGACTGCGGGTGGCCAGGCCCCCAGATCCATGCCTGGGGATCTGGGGCTCGCCCGACTGCCTGCGGCTGCGGTGCCCCGTCCTCTGCCAGAAATCCAAGGATCGGGGACCTGGCTGTCCATAGCCGTGGCCACGGTGGCACGGGTGCAGGCCTGGCCTCTTGCGGCTGCTTCTGGCCTTGCTCCACCGCGCCCTAGCCGCCCATGGCGGCGTGGCCACGCCTGGCCCTATCCCTGTCCAGGGGGCGGGGCCTCCCTGCTGGGAGCGGGGCCTGGGCCCGTGCCCCGGGTCCCTCCCGGCTCCAGCAATGCCCCTTCCTTCAGGGTAATCCCTTTCAATTTCAGACAGGCATTCCCCCTAACAGCTTGTACCTGTACTTTTTCAGGCCGGCTGACACTGACTCAGTGGTATTTGTTCAAAGGGAGGGTGACTGGAATCCCCCTCTGGGGGATTATTTAGGGGACCTCACCAGCAAGATCCCACCAGATCAGCACATCACCAAGTTTGTTTTGCATGATAACTGTTTGATTGAAGGTAGGGCCCTTTACTACTGATGTCCATACTACTTGTGTCTGTGGACCATGTTGTCACCAGAAGTTTATCCAC
The DNA here is from genome assembly GCA_007922195.1 of Podocnemis expansa. NCBI lineage: Eukaryota > Metazoa > Chordata > Testudines > Podocnemididae > Podocnemis > Podocnemis expansa. The sequence continues at coordinate 231,861 of ML683440.1, read as the reverse complement.
CAACCTAAGAGGGTCAGTGTGGGGAGTTGAGATCTCCATATCCCAGCTTCCAACTGGAACTCCCACAGGATGGTTTGTTAGGGAGTGCCCCCAAATCAGTTTGTGACCCTGGCCTCCTGGAATAACCTCTTGAATATTCAAAAATAAGGGCAAGCTGAAAAAGTGAAAGCTAAACTCTCCAAACCCAGATCAGTGGCACTTAATCCTGACTGATGATCAGCAACAAACATGCTTCTGATTCCTCATACTGGTTTGTGACAGGCTGCTCCCTACATTCAGGCTGGTGTGCTGCTGTGACCCACCAATTCCCACTTTGCAGGCCCGATTTGCCCTGCTTTGCCAAGTGACCAGTCACTCGTGAGTCAGTCCAATCTGGCCTCTGGCGTGCAATTGGTCTCATTAGTGGGAGTGTGCCCTCTGCTTGCTCAAGGACAGTTGCCAAGTGAGCAATCCCGGCACCAGTTACCACACAAGGAGCCACTGTCTACAGAGATTTGGACGCACTTGCAACCACCAAACCCTCAACTCTGTCCATTTAACAAAGAAAAATCTGTTCAGCCTTCTTCACTCACACCCTCTGACGATCATATAGCTTTAGCTAAAACAACTACTATTTTATTGATTGGATTATAATTCAAAGTGTAAGGCAGGTTTAGAAGCTGTGCCTAACAGGTTCTGGGGCTAGTAGCAACCAATCTGCATGGGTTTTGTATTTTCATGAGCACAAAAAGCACCTTTAGGTATTAGCATAATCTCATTGGCGTGTGCAGGACAAGAGGGATAATGGTATTTACATTTATTTGAATGCGAATCTGTCAATATCTGTAATTCTACTGAAGAGAAACATGAAATACTGTCTTTGGTAATACACTACTTTTCTGGTTGTTTAAACTCTGTTTAGGTTAGTTAAAGGCTGAAAGGTCACCATATAGCTAAAAGGGAGTTGAAAGAGCGAGCAGCCCTGTGTGCTCAGCCTGGTAAATGTAGGAAAGTGGTAGAGCTTAGCATTAGCTGAGTCTAGCACTATGTCTGAGGTACTGCATCATCCCCAACCCACTGCAAAGGGGCAGATCAGTAGCGCGTGCGCGTGCGTGTGCATGCATTTTTAAATGAAAGCAGCTTTTCTAAGTTTAAAAGCTGATATTACTGAGAGAGGAAACCCTTTCTCTGAGTTGAAATTACTGAAGAGCTGCCAGCAGATGGCTGGGCGGCAGGAGTCACCAGTGGGTGATGCTGGTGAACAGTGGGTGGAGCCAGCAGATGGAGCAAGTGGCCAGTGGGCAGCTGGCAGGTGGAGCCAATGGACAATGAGAGTGGCCAGCCAAGGGCTGGACAGCATGAGTGAGCAGACAACAGGTAGAGCCAAAGGATAGGGCAAGTGGATGGAATGAGTAACCAGTGAGTGGTGCCAGCGCTCAGCTGGCATGAAAGACATTCCCTGCAAACCCTGGGTTTTGTTGGGAGCCTTGCTCTGCACTGATTCTCCAGGTCAGTGCTGATTTTTCCTATTGGTTCTTTATGTTCCTTCTTATTACTATTCAAAGTTTTGTATACTACACTTAGACTCGTGCTTGTGAGTGGGAAGTATTACCCTTCTAGGGTGCCCAGGAAATCATGCAAGATTTCCCAGAAGACTGGGTGGGGGCTTGAGCCAATGATACACCAGGTGATAGTCCCATTGATTTAGTTGACACCAGGCTGGGGTGTCTGTTTGCCTTTGAAGAACCAGTTTTAAATTTGCTTTTCTAAGCTTAGAAATTTCCTCAGCAATTGTCATGCAATAGCACTGTGTAACTTTACATACAATGTTGTCCTACATATCTTACAGGGCAGTAATGGTCAGCAAACTGTGAGTTTACAAATGACACCTCACAGGGTGCACCTTGTACAAAAGGTAAAATAGTCTTGTTGAATGGGTGAACATTGGGATGCTGAAAATCACAGCATGTGATGTGGTGGGCTTATTATGGTGAGGAATATTGGTGCAGTAAGGCTGTGTACTCTTTTACTACATGTATGACTACTGATTTTTAGGCACAATCTGTTCTACCTCTTGTGAGTAGGTAGGTTTTAGGAGATGATGAGATTTGGACACTTCCTCAATAGTTTAGGGCACAACTTGCTGCCTCTTCCTTCTTTACCAAGCACCCTACTTTTGTATTGTCCAACCAACCTCACTTAGTAGCACAATAAAAGACTGGAAAAAGAAGAAACAGAAGTAAAGGCATTGCAGTTATATCACAGGAGGTTCACAAATGACTTCACGCAGCACACCAGTCAATATTTCAGTGGTGGGGTGTACAGGGCAGTGAGAGACAAACAGCAGAGATCAGTGCCATTATCTGAAACCCAAGCTTTGCAGTCAGCATCTTTGGTGTTGACATGGGGTATGAGAATCATGCCCCCTGTTGTCATGCCCCCAACATGATGCAGTGCCAACACTGGACATGGCTGTCCAGAATGTAGTTTTTATATGAGTAGAATGCTCTGTGTACATCTGATCTTTCCATATTATATAGTTGTTCATAACATCCAAATGCCAGGATCTCCAGCATTTGCTCTGGATACTGGATGTGGGTCCCAGGGGAATAGTGCAGCCCTGGAACTGAATTTTGGACTTGTGGAGCTGGTTTTGTACAGGGCTATGTATGTGCTGGTACTGGAGGTGGACACTGTACCTGGTGGTCACCAGGTCTATCAGCTGCTCCAATAGCAACTGATTACTGTTCACTATTTATCTTGTCATCCATCAGGAACTGGGCCAGTGTTCTCTCCTCCTGCTACATTTCCCATTCCTCCGTCACCATCTGGCACTCCAGGCATCATGAGTCTTGAGCTAGACATTGCAGAAAATCTTATCTCTGGTCATATTCCCTTTCACTTGCTGATGGAAGATCCTGTCCCCATGAGTGCTGAAGGGGCTGGTTGGTCCAGCTGAGCAGGAGGTGATGCCCAAGTGGATGAAAGACCATTTCTAGGCCAATGGAAAAATTCCATCTCTCTCTGCTAAGATATTTTGGCTTTGGGTGTCTGAACAGAGTACCAATGAATGGAGAGGCCTAGTTAACTACAAGGGCAGGTGTTGCAAGTTGGCTGTGTCCAGGAACGTGACCAACCATCTAGAGCAGGGGTGGGCAATACAATTTGAAGTTGGGCCAGTGGAGTGGAAGAGAGCCAGCCTGGGGCTAGGATGGGAGGGAGGAGAACTGTTGGGGAGGCAAAAAGTGTCAGTGCACCCCAAAGCCTCAGGTGTAGCACCAGTGCGGGTGGGGCAAGAGCAGAGCAATCCCAGCCCCAGCCCCAGAGGGGCGTGACACAGTGCCAGCACAGGGTGGATGGCGGAGGGGATGGTGCAGCCCTGGCCCCAGCCCCAGGTTCAGAGCCTTGTGGAGCTGGGGGCAGGGCAGTGGAAGATGAGGGGCTGCAGGACTCCTGTGCTGCTGCCACTGATGCCCCCCCCCC
>ML683440.1:159069-193399 GCA_007922195.1 Podocnemis expansa | reverse complement strand
CCCCCCCCCTTGCAGGTAGCCCAGAAGGTTCTGCTTCACTTCAGGGGGGGCAGAGCCGGGAGCGGCCTGTCCATCAGGCTGGAAGCAGAGGTGCGGGACAGGAAGTATCAGAAGGGAAGCAACCAGATCAGTTGAGTGCAAGCCACCGAAGGGGAAGGATGCATCTCTGCTCCCTCCTGACCCTGGGCTGCCCTGCGGGGAAGCTGGGCTCTGGCCTACAGACCTGGGTCCTGGTTTCTGGTGGGGACTGCCCACAGCTGCAGACTTGGAGGTAATGCCTGAGCCCTGGGCTGCCACAAGCCCTGAGGAGGAGCCGCCAGCAGGGAAGCCTGCTGGTGCCCACGAGTCATCTCCTGCTGAGGACCCCAAGCCTCTGACCACTTCTTCCGACTTGGAGGAACTACCCCTGGCTGCTGAGGACCCCTGATCCCAGAGGGGTGTGACTTGGAGGAGTTGCCATTTGCTGATGAACCTGATAGGCTCCCAGACCTGCCACTGCCTGATGAGATGGAGGGGTGCTACAACCTACCCCGTGGGTGATTACCCCAAGGAGTCAGTGGATGAGGTACTGCTGGGACATGGGTCCAGGAAAGACCTAGGGGAGTGGGGGTCTCAATCCTCTGTTATGGGCCATACCTCAGGGTCAGCGTGTTGTGGCTGAGACCCTGCTGACCCCTGCACAGAAGCCTCAGGCCCTTCCAGGGACCAGGGCTGGGACACAGTGGAGCTGTGCAACCCTACACCTTCTTCAATTCCTCTTCCTGCACCCAGTGACCCTTCATGGATTGTGAACCCGAGAGGCAGCCCTGCCATTTCCCCCTACCACTAGAAACTGAGACTGTGAGTTTGCCCTACCAAGGGGCTAGAGACTTGGTACCTGCCCCTACAGAGGGCCTGAGACTTTGGAACTGTTGCCATGCCAAGAGGCTAAAAACTTGGCAGTCCTGCCCTACGAAGGGCTGGAGATGTAGATTAGCCATCCCTCCCCCTCGGGAGGGTGAGCAGCTGACTTACACTCCCCCAGTCACCATCAAATCATGTTAGTCCCGTTAACACTGAAATGGCTAGGCACAGCTATCTTCATACACACCCTCTAATGTCCACACAGCTTTAGATAAAACAAACACTAGTTTATTGCTAAAGATATGATTTTAAGGGAGTATATAGCAGATCAATGCACAATCATTAAATAAAACAGTCAGGGGATGCCAAAATCAAAGCTATAACACATATGTTAATCTAATGCCATTATTTAGGATCACACTTTAGCTTATTCTCACTGCTCTTACCCACAAGACTGGCTGTTTGGTTAAGTTCAACCAGTCTAGACCATCCTTACCATGTGGATAAGCTGAGTATCTTATGGTCCTTCTAAGAGGGTGTTCCTCTGGTCGCTCCCAGCTGCTTCTCTCCCTTTCAAAGTGTCTGCATTCCTTTCAATGCCCTTCTGTCCCTCCCTCTTCCTGAGCCAAGGTGTTACAGGCATTCAGCTAGCCCCATTGTCTTTGTCATGTAGTTCTTCAGCCCCTGTGTTAGAGATAGTCCTGAGGATCTGTGCTATGTAACACGCTTCCCATCTGTACACATGCATGATGCTGCAGGAAACATGGTACTATAACAATACAGTAGAGCATTCAGAAGGGAACTCTGCATGACATAATTGGCATTGACCCTCATGATAACATTACAAAAGTGAACACAAAAGTTACATAAATCATAGCACAGGAGTAGGCAACCATTGGGACGTGTGCCAGCTGTGGCATGCGAGCCCATTCGGAGAAGCACACTTCACCCTCTGTGGTGTCCCTCAAATTGCCACTCCTGCCACTAAAAGCCACTCCAGGTAGTTGCTTTTAGAGGTGCCTGGGGCATGGTGCATCCCCACTATGGCCATGTCCCAGGTTTATCAAGTAGAAAAGCTGCTCAGAGTTGCTTGTTTTGGTGGTGACATATTGTGGAGAGAAGCCTCTCCGGGCAGCTTCTTTCTGTAATGTGCATTGGGACCCCCCAGATCAAGGGAAAAGAAATGAAGTTTCTTTCTCTGGTATGCCTTGGGCCCATCCAATTCAAGGAAAGTAATGATTCAGCTCTGTTTGGCACTGGTGAGGCTGCATTTGGAGTGCAGTGTCTCCATTTTGGGGCTCTGTAACAAGAAGGTACCAGCTACACAAGGAAGCTTAGGTCCTAAGGTTTGATGGGTTTGGTAGCCTCAATACCGGAGAAAAGGTAAAACAAAATAGTTTTATTAAACAAACAGACAAGAAAGAAAGAAATGGGAAAGCACCAGTGTTTACACCCCTTTGACAAATGAGAACCCCAGTTAAACAAATGTGGGTGCAAAGCATAGGGAGCAAAGACTTCTGGAGGGAAGCATGGCAGTTGCCCAGATGACAAAGTTCCAAAGAAGGGGGGTCTGAACAAGAGCTTTTATACACTATTAAGCTTACTAAATTGATTAAAAGGCAAAGTGCCTTTTTCACAGTCATTTACAACATTCCTTTGCCCTGGTCTTATCTTAATGTTCTACAAAGCCTCTAAATTGTGTCTATTACTTTGCAAGAGCTCCCTGAAAACTTGATTAAGATTGATTGTGCCAGCTTGGATCAGGGTTAACTTTGCATCAGGGCTAATTAATGGTGACACCACCTACTAAAAGCTCCTCACGTAACAAAATCTTCTATTGGGCCCTACATACTCCCACTATAGGAAGTATGAGGGCCAAATTGTAAAAGACCAGCAGGCTACTCCCCAGACCCAATCCACTGGGCTGCTGTGACCTAACCCCAGTTCCCACTCTTGAACCTCAATTCATCCTGCTTGGCCAAGTGACCACTCACTCCTGAATCTATTCACTCCATCCTCTCATGTGTAATTGGTCCCAAGCAGTGGGAGTATGCCATCTGGCTACTCGAGGGATGGTCCCCAAGGCTAAGTCTACACTGGGGGTGGAGGGGGGGCAGGTGCTGGAAGTGGACTTGAAAAGGTCATCTTGTTAAGTGGACTTCTGAGTATGTCTGCATGGACAGGGAACAGATATACCCAGGGCACCCCTCCTCCTACCCTGCCCCCTGTCCAGATTGGTTGCCCTGAGCCCAATGGGCTCCAGGGGACAATCCGGCTCCTGGCCTTTAGGGAGGAGTTGGGAGCTGGGTCCAGCACCCAGCCCTCTCTGCAGGGGGCAGGGCCAGCAAAGAGAGGCTAGGGAGTCCGACTTGGCTCAAAGTACCTCTCCATTGCTGGGGTGAGTGGTGCCAGCATCTCCCCAGGCCACTTGGGGAGCCAACTTGTCCCTTGGACCCTTAAAGCAGCCAGGGGCACAGGGAATCGGCATCGCCTCTGGCTGCTTGCAAGTGACCAGTGACCAGAGGATCTGGCGTCTCCCCTTGCCACTTGCAAGCAGCCAGGGGAGATGCTGGCTCTCCCTGCCGCTGGGTGAGATGATAGTTTCCCCCTCCCCTGGCCGCTTTCATACCAGGCCTGGCCAACCGCAGAGAAGGGCTGAGAGCCAGATGGGGCTCTTCACCTCTCTCTGTACGCTGTGGAGGCTAGGAACCTGCAGGAAACCCATCTGGCTCCCGGAGGCTTGCATCAGGGGCCCAAGCAGCTGGGAGCCTTGTCAATTTGACAGAGTGGAAGCCTGTGAAATTGACCAGGATCTGGTCAATTTCATAGGCTAGAAGTCTGTGAAAATGACCAGACTCAGAGCTGCAGGCTCTGCAGCAAAAGCATCTGGGAGCCAGATGGGCTTCCAGCAGGCTCTTAGCACCCCACAGCCTACAGGGAGGGGCTAAGAGCCCCATCCAGCTCTCAGCCTCTCTCTGCAGGCTGCACAAACTGACTGTCAGCCCCCAGCCCCCGCAGAGAGGGGCTGGGAGCCAATCTGGCCCCTGCTCCTCACCACAGGGCTGGAGTCAGATCAAGCCCCCTCACTGGATGAGGCCCAAGCCAAATCACACCCAGGGCTGGGGAAAGGGGATGGGCCTGCCCTGTAAAGTCAGCTTAAAAGCTTAAGCTGATTTACAGGGCAGGAGTTATTAAGTCAATTTAAGCACTTACTTAACTTGACTTAATGATTTCTAAATATGGACTGAGCTTTATTTAAGTAGACTTAAGGGCCCTTAAGTTGACTTAAAGCCATAGTGTAGACATAGCCCAAGTGAGCACCCTCAAGCCCCAGTTACCTGACCAGAAGCTACTGTCTTATAGGGATTTGGACCCACTCTCAGTCACCATACAATTAAATCCATCAATTTAAAAAAGAAATGGATCATGCTCAACCTTCTGCATTCACACCATCTAAAGACCGCACAGCTTTAGATTAGACAACCACTAGTTTCTTGACCAGATTACAATTTTAAGTATGAAAACGGCCAGTCAAGGCAAAATCATAATATAAATGAGTTAGGATTGACGACAGAGAAATAAAAGGTAAAGCATGCATACTAAACTAATATCTCTATTTAAACTTTGGTCATCATCCAAATTTATCCCCCAAAGAGTTTGGCTGTCAGATGTCTGTAGAGCCAGTCTCAGCCTGAGACCAGGGAGAGCCCAGATCTTGCTTCAAGTTGTTTCAAGATGGAGACACCCAGGCAAAAAGCTTCAAGCCCCTCCAAGCATCTCACTTGGTTTCCAAACCTCCTGTACCTCTCCCCTTCTGGGCAGAGGTGATCACTTTTGCTTGTTCTGAAACAGTGACCTCAATTTGCACATTCTTTGTTACCTCCTCCATGTGCTTGTTCACACCTCTAGTTGTTTACACCTTGCTGGAAGAGTTTTTGGTCTGTTCCTCATCCCCCAGAACCATACAAAACATGCCACATATCTGTGATGCTGCTGCAAACATGATACCATAGTAATCATGTAGATTAGGTTATGAGCATTCATAAAGAAGCCTTGCAGGAAGTAACTGGCATCAAGTCATACAATCACAGGGCAGAAGTGAACAGAAAAATCATATAGATCATAACCCAGGGGTGCACAGCTGTGGATTCAATGACCGGCTAATGAGGAAAGACTGAGGAAACTAGGCTTGTTTAGTCTGGAGAAGGAAGAGTGAGGGAAGATTTGATAGCAGCCTTAAGGGGGGCTGCAGGCAGGATGCAGCTAGGCTCATAGCAGATGACAGAAGTAGGAGAAATGGTCTCAGGTTACAGTGGCAGAGGTCTATGTTGGATATGAGGAAACTAAGAGCAAAGTGAAGCACTGGAGTGGGTTACCCAGGGAGGAGGTGGAATCTCTATCCTTGGGGCTTTTTAGAGTGAAACTTTGAGCAGCAGATTGAACTGGCTGACTTACTGATGTCTCTTCCAGTGATCATCTACTTAACAAGGGTGTCAAAATCATTTAGCCTTGGGGGCCATTTCTCAGTCTGGTGGGTCACACATACTGGACTTGTTGAGCTGGGAGAGGGGGCTTATACTGCATGCCACATGCTCATTGGATAGCTGAGAATGACAACATTCAAAACACCCATACACCTGCCCCTGCTCAGCTGCAAAGGTAAGCTTTTGATTGTCTCTTCGGGGTCCTTTACTCCTAAAAGAAGCGAAAAACTGAGGTCTCACATTATATGCCTCTGTGCTGCCAAACAAGCTCAGTTTGGCTTACAGTAGCCCAGCTGGCGACCTTCATTCCTCAGTCCCCGAACCCCTCACTCTTGCCCCCAAATTCCCAATCTCCGGCTATTGCCCCAAAGCTCCCACCTTGTATTTAAGCCTCCCAGCTACCAGCCTCGCATTCTACTCACCTGCTGCTCCACTGAGTCTCCCCCAACAGATTCTACACTCACCCCGTACTGCCTCCGACAACCATGCTGCAAGCCACCTAAACAGCACAGACCAGCTGGAGTGTCTTGCAGGAACAAGGTGGCGGTTGGCTGGCTCATTCAGCCCTGACAGCACAGACAGGGCACCTCATTACACACTGGAGACTCGCTGCACAGCACAACAGCCATGCACCATTGCTGGACCACCTCGCTCATTGTGGCTGACCAGCCCACCAGGTGATGGAACAAGAAAGCTACACAGAGTGCATCTTCTGGCAAATCTCAGGGCTGGCCAGGTCCCCTGTCAATGCCATCCAGACCCAAGTGTGGGCTGCAGCCAGAGTGGACCGGTCCCCCTGCCAATTCTGTCCAGGTAAGTGCAGAAAGCAGCAGAGTGGACTGAAGGCTGCAAATGGCTGGCAGGCCACATGTTTGACAACACCAAATTCTGTTATGATGCTATGGATGAGAGCTCACCATCATACTCATTACCTGAAAGATGAGGGGAGGAGGCAATGGTAAGACCCCATCCCACTGGGGCCATCTTAGTGGGCCACACAGGCAACTTGCTCTGGGCCCTCACCATGGAGGGGGTCCACTGTCCTGGCCCTTGCCTAAGCTTCTGACTCTATTTGTCCCAGGGGACATTGGGGCTGGGTAAACCAAGAGGGGCTTGTCAGTTGGGAAGGTGACCAGCGTGAGCTGAGCTAGTAGGAGACCTGGTGGTGGGAAGAGGTGGCAGGGCTGCTGGACAAGGCAAGGGAGGGGACTTATGGAAGAGACAAGAGGGAATAGAAGGGAGCAGGAGCAGCTGAGCTGCGTAGTAAGAGAGATGCTACTGATGCATCTGCTATCCTCACCCCTCTGCAGCACCCTTGTGTGGTGTGGCCCTCAAGGTTTAATTGAATGATATCAGTGACACAGGGACAGCTGAGGGCAGGACTTCCTGTGACCTGCTTCCCTGGTCCCACAGGCAGGAGGAAATAGGCCTGCCCAGGGTGCCTTCCTTTTAGCCTATATTGGGTGGGGGCATGGCCCAGAGAGGGGGCCATGTTGCCACACCTCCCATGGTGCCCCTCTCTTAAAGCAAAATAGCAAGTCCTGTGTTTGGACATACTATTTTGCTTTGACCTTTTCCCTTAATTTGAATTAACTTATTTTGAAATAAGGACTTTATTTCAAAATAACTCATTTTGAAATAACTTATTTAAAAAAAAAACAATGTATGTGTGGGCATAGCCAAGGTGTTTTACCTTCCTTGTGTATCTGCCATCAACTGCCACCAAAAAGCCCAGTAAGTGTAGACTAGGCTATAGAGTAATCTTTCCCAGTTCCATGTTCATTTCCATCCAGCTCCCCTGCACCAGTCTCTGACTGAGATTGGGAGAGTCACCATGCCCATAGTCATCTGTGCTGGAGGCCCAGTATGATTTTAGTGGGCTGACCACTGTCCTGAAAGCTAAATGCAGCTTCACTTGCTTGCTTGGCTATTCTGACTCCTAGTGCATGACCTCTTCTGGTTGGCAAAGATGAATAGGCTCAAAGGGTAATCTTGTACATGCCTTGATTTCTGCAAGCCAAGGCACATAACAAGACTAAATACACAAAATGTATGCTTGGAGCTGCACAGATAACAGTGTTGTCAACAAGTTATCCTTGAACATCTGGGGCTGCATGCTTTTTAATTGCTGAGGGGAGTATTTTGCACTGTCACACTTGCCACCAGATGTTGTTTTGGCACTCACAATGATCATCATGAGAATGAAATGTTGTCATGTTAGGTAATTAGCATATATGATAATGAGCACAAAGGTAATTAGGAAGAAGCTGCTTATCGAAGGCCTGTATAAGAAGTCACCACTTAGACAAAGGCACAAAAGCTCAAGCGAAAAATAAATGTTAGTCTTTAAGTGTCACATGACTCCTTTTTTTTTTTTTTTTTTTTTGCTGGACTAGACTAACATGGCTATCCCTTTGGAAATTAATTAGGCACAGTCAGCATGGATTCAGCAAGGGCAAATCAGTCCTGGCCAATCTCATTGCCTTCTATGATGAGATGACTTGTTTTATGGATGTGGAAATAGCCTTCAACATGATATACCTTGACATTAGCAAATCTTTTGATACAGGTTCCCACAGCATGCTTGTCAGTGAGTTAAAGAAGTATGGTTTGGATGAATAGAGCATAAGATGGGTAGAAAGTTGGCTGGATCATTGGGCTCAGAAGATAGAGATCAATGGCTCAATGTCTAGTTGGCAACCAGTAACAACTAGAATGCCCCAGGGATTGGTCATGGGGCTGATTTTGTTCTACATCTTCATTAATGATCTGGAGGATGAGATAGATTGCACACTCAGTAAGTTTGTGAATGTCACCAGTATAGGAGGACTGGTAAATATGCTGGAGGGCAGAGATAGGATTCAGAGACACCTAGACAAAATTGGAGCATTGGGCCAAACAAAATCTCTTGAGGTTCAACAAGGACAAGTGCAAAGTCCTGCACTTAAGATGGAAAAATACTGCTACAGGCTGGTGACAGACTAGCCAAGTTGCAGCACTGTAGGAAAGGACCTACGGGGTTATGGTGAATGGGAAGCTGGATATGAGTCTGCATCAGTAGGAGGGTTGCCAACAGACTGAGGGATGCGATTTTTCCATGTATTTGGCACTGGTGAGGCTTCATCTGGAATATTGTGTTCTCTTTTGGGCTCCCCACTACAGAAAGGATGTGGACAAATTAGAAAAAGTCCAGTGGAGGGCAGCGGAAATGATTAGGCAGATGGGGTGTTAGAAAAGGAAAGATTAGCAGGATGTTATTCAAGGGGACAAGGCAATATGCCACATTTAGTGTTAGAAATCATAATTGATAACCACTTAGTAGCTAAGCGTGCATGCACGTGCGCGCACACACACACACACACACACACACCCCCAATGTGTTCTGCAGTTTATCAGGTACAGCTATTAGCATATTGGACAGTATACTGGTATAGTTCCAGTTGCTTGAGCTCACAGCGTGAGTTCATTGCTGGTGTTACCAGCTCATGGCAGCTACCTGGGTGGGGAAGCTGGACATGAGGAAGAGCGGCATCTCTGTTGGACACACAGCTGTGCACTGACGCTATTGGATGCTTTGCAGAACATTACCCAAAGCTATGCAGTCTCACCCACCTTTTATATTTTTTTATGCATATTGTGCCCACACTGCCTCAGGGTACTGTATCACCGTGATCAGTCATCAGTGAATGACAGACTTAACTTTGATTTTGTTCTTGGTGGGGTTTTTTTGTCCCTTTCTTTCTCGGGTGGGCTCTCCTTGCTTTTGCAATGCTTGTCTGCATTATTCTTCAGACATTAAGGTGGTGCCAGCAGTTTATCATCAGGACAGGCTGATGACTGGAAACTGAGCCCATCACACAGAGTATGTCTACACTGAAAACTTTTTTTTCCCCAAAATTAGGATTATTAAAAAAAAAAACCTAACAAACAAACAAACAAACAAACAAACAAAAAAACTTTTTACTTGTCCATGAAGGATTTTTGTTATTTCAAAATAAGTGTTTTGTTATTTTGAACAAAGTGCTATTTTGAAATAACTAAATCCGCTTTTATTTTGAAAGAGTAATTCTTTTGAAATAGTTATTTTGGAGGGGGAAAAAAAAGGCTTTCTTAGGCACTGAATTGGCTTTTTCTCTAAATAATGTTGGTATACTTTTCCCTGCCTTCCCCTATTTTGAAATCGAGGGTCTTCACTAGACTCTTATTTTGAAATAACATTATTTTGAATGTACTAGTTTGAAATAATTATTTTGAAATAAATTTCAAATACTTTTATTTTTAAATAACTATTTCACAATATCTCTGGCAGTGTAGACATTACCACACATGCATGTGCAGGCACACACACCCAGACACACAGTCAGCCTAAGTTCCCACATCTAAACAAAGTTTCAGCAAAACTTAAGCTCAGTAATACAAAATGAAGTAAACAATTCAAAATGCAATTTGGTTACAATATGGCGTTACAAGTGAATGAATGAGCATGGCATTTTTATCAATATTTTTTTAATGTAGAAAATAATATTAGAAGAAATTTGATAGCATAAGTTTACCTTTAGCCCTATAGGGGCACATGACACATTAGAAGAGTCTGAAGGAACTAGGCTTATTTAGACTGCAGAAGAGAAGACTGAGGGAGGATTTGATAGCAACCTTCAACTACTTGAAGGGATGGTCCAAAGAAGAGGGAGCAAGGGTTTTCTCAGTGGTGACAGAGGACAGAACCAGGAGCAATGGTTTTAAGTTGCAGCTGGGAAGGTCTAAGTTGGATATGAGGAAAAACTCTCTCATTAGGAAAGTGATGAAACCCTTGACTGGGTTGTCTGGGGAGGTGGTAGAATCTCCATCTTTGGAAACTTTTAAGACCTAGTTGAACACAACCCTGGCTGGGATGATTTAGAACAGGTGTTGGACTAGATGACCTCATGAGGTCCATTCCAGCCCCAATATTCTTTGATTCTATGATTCCCTTAAAATGGCTGCATGCCATGTAAAACACAAATCCCGATTTGGCCCAGTGTCGCCTGCCTTTGCTGTCTCAAACATTTACACTTCATAATCAAGCCAGTGCTATACATATGAACGTGGATGTTTATTCACAAGAAGGGGGAAATGGTAAGACAAAGAACATGTCTCCAGCTCCACTACTACACAGGAATCATGTAGCAGAGTATGTTGTACTTCCTATGGCCAAGAAGCAGCGAGGCCCACAGAAGGAGAAGTCCAGTGGCAGATGTTGGGACCCAGCTAAGCAGCAGCTAATGCATGGCTCTAATGACCAAATGGAAGATATAACCGAAGCTCCAGCTGCGTAAGAAGGAGACACAAAGAGCTAAACACGTCCCTAAATAGCCATGGCACCTTGGAACTCTGAGTGTCTGTACCAGCCTGCCCAGAGCCCTTGATAACTTGTGGCTGGGCCAGCCTGCACTGAACCTTGTACTGCTGCATCTTCACTGCTCTGGTACCTGAGCTGGATAGATCAGAGCAGCAGGTCCCCATCTGCTTACTACGGCAGCCCATTAATTGCATCTGGTTTTCTTGCAATACTTCCTTATCTCTATAAATCCTCCATCCCTGGCACTGCAGCCTGAATCCTGGCCATATCACTAACATCTATAAAATTCATTTCTCAACTTAGCCAAAACATTTATCCTCTGTAGTTATCACTAATGGGGGAGTTCTTTTCACCATGTGTGTGTTCACACAGCAGTCTTATTTCAAAACAACCTCTGTTGTTTCGAAATAAGAAACGCCATGTTCACACGACGTACCATTGTTTTGAAACAACTTATATAGAAATAACCCCCTGTGTGGGAACGTTATGTGTTGAATTCCAGGTTTCAATAACCTACAGATATTTTTTCATATAGCTTCTTGAACTCAGATGAAAGTTTCAAGTCTGAGTTAGGTTTAGGAACAACCATGTTGCACATCTCAGAATGTTCACTGCTGGTTGCTAACTTTCACCACACTCCTCTGAATTTGCAATTCATCCTTATCATACCCATCAGCCTGCCATGCCCAGAGTTGGCCCTTTCTTGTCTCTTGGATTTGTTTAATCTCAGCATCTCCCAGCGATGAGTCCTGGAGGCTGCACAATACACCTAGCAAGAAGAATTTACATTGCCTGGCAGATTTTCAGAAAAGATTTAATGAGAAAAAGGCACAAATTCAAGCTGAATATGTCACGGGGATGAAAAACAGGAAAATTCTACCCATTCCAATCAGTGAGAAATTATACAAAGAAAATTTGTGAAATATTCTCCCATTTGTAATTGTATTTCCTGCAACTTCACACAAATGCTAATAAAACCTCTGTTGCGTGTATCTACCAGATGCAGATTGTCTCTGGGTATCACTCCAGAGGGAACATTTCTGAGAGAAAGAGCAGAAGTGTTCACATCATCACAAGGTTATTTTGTTCAATCAGATTGTTCTGATGCTGATCCCCCAGACTCACTATGTCCCACATCATCATAATCTGTATCTCCAAGAGGGAACAATGGGGTTTCCTTGTTCATCCCAAGGACACCTTCAGTCATTAGGGAGTGCAGATGCCAATCTGAAAATACCAAGGGAGACATACAGTTAGTGGGTCCATTCTATAACTACATGTGACTGCCAAGCAAGGATGGTGTGCACTCTACATTACAGATTAGGCAATCCCCCCCCCCCTTTTTTTTCTGATTGGGTTCATGACAGGTTCTAATTCATTATCTCTGTCCATATTGTGGAAACGGAACCTTTGGTTTCCCGACCAGTTAAAGTTGCCAAGTGACAATTGCAGCAGCCTGTCACTTCCTACAAAAAACCCAACGCTTATCAGCAAGGAGCTGTTAGCTAATGAACTAAAAAATTCACATGACCATATTCTTATCAAGTCCTAAGCAATAGATATTTAATCACCACTCCAGTTCCTCTGAGTTTGAGCAATGAGACCGGGATTTTTGATCACAGGACTCTGTTCAAAAGACCTATGCACTGTAAATTCTGGGGAACCCAGTATACCCAGGGTATGGCAGCCACACCAGGATTTAAACGTAGGATACTGATGGACCCTTGGTATCTTCCTGGTTTGACTACTAAGTACCACACAGCAAGGACCCAGCTTTTCCTGATACCACTACAGATCCTGAGGGAATGAAGAGTAGGGGAGCTTTTTTCTCACAGACATTGGCATTGGCTGTTCCTTTGTTGTATAACCCATTATTTCCAGCCATCCCATTCTGGAGAGAAACCATGAAATGCAAACAGTTCTCCACTCACCTGTCTGTGAATCCCTGTTCCTGTCATTCGCCCCATTGCCTTCCTTTTCATGGTTCCCCAAAACAGGGTCATCTTCAGGGTCAGATACTTCTCTGGCATCATCATAATTATCCCCTGTGACATCTCCAGCGAGTGGGGGGGCACCTGAATTAATAATGTGTAGTGGTTCAGAGAACATTCACAGTGAAATATGAGCTTCAGATATCCCAGCTGTGCTGATCCTTGGGGCCCTCCTAGCCTTTAACTTCCACCTCAGGGCAGAAAGAGGATTCTCTCCCCTAAGCCACAAAACTCAGAGGGATTTTACACATCACAGTTAATTGAAATATTGCAGCATTTGGGTGGGGAAAAGACCCCAGTAAGGGCTAGTGAACCCAGCTTCCACCCAGTTGCTGGTTCAGAGCATGTTAGTGAAGTCATATTGGATGGTCTCGGGGCTGGGTGGACCTTAAGTGTCTCCAGAAATATCCAGAGGTACACAATGATACAGGTGTCCCTGGAGCCACAAGAGCAATTTGAAAGGCAACTGGTAGGTATAATTGTCAATTTGCCTTAGCTGGTCCTGATCAGCAAAGATGGGGAGCCCCCACCCACCCAAAGGTTTAGGAGTGCTGGGATGGGGATCTCAAAGAACTGAAGTGGGAGAACAAGCAGAAGCTACACAGAAGCAGGAAAATGAGTGAAAAAAAGGTGCCCTGTAGAATCCAAGGCTGAGACACATGCAGGACTATGTCTACACTAGAGAGCTCAGTTAAATCAACTTAACAAGATTTTCTTTAAGTAGCCTTAAAGTAGACTTTGATAAGTCGACTTAGAGGTTCCACTTTGAAAATACCAGTGGACTGCCTGTGTCTACACTGGGGGCTTCTAGCTCACCTTGGGAGTGGTGCATTATGGGTAGCTGGGCTCCAGCGCACCACAGAAGTGTCCCCCTCCTCCAGCCATTCTTTTAAAACAGGAAGTGACCACAGTGCTCTCCTCACCGTGCCTGGCAACTTGGAGCCCGAGGAGATCATGGGGCCTGACGTGCCCCAGCAATGTGGCAGAACAGTGCTCCACACCAGCTGTGCGCTGGCCAGACTCCCTTGGCTCTGGCCCAGGCGGCACAAGTCAACTGCCAGTGCAGGGGCAGGCCAGAGCACGCTGAACCCCTTGCAGTACCTGGGACCTGGTGCAGACCGGGTGCCCTCCATGCACTCGTGCATCTGGGCACGGGAAACCAGAACTGATTCATGGGACAAGATCATTCTCACCACCAGGGATAATGAACAGTGGCTGTGGAAAAGCAACTTCCTCAAGCTGGTCACCAAGATCACACTGGTTCTGCAATGCACTGACACCCTGCTCCGACCCACTTTGCCTTTGGACAAATGAGTAGCTGCTGCCTTCTGGAAGACAGCAACCCCAGACTCCTACTGCTCCATTGCCCACCAGTTCAGGATTGGCAGGTCTTCCATGAGGGCCATCCTGAGGCAAGTCTGCAGGGCCATCAAAAGGGGCCTGCTAGGCACCATCACCACCCCATGTGCCCATGGCTGCTCCCTTACACCCACCCACCCATCTACCCCCTGTGCCCCAAACAATAAAATGATTCACTACACACTGAATGATGGTGTATATGGGTTTTATTTACAGGTGAAGCTGGGGGGTGGAGCTGAGGAGGGGTGAGGCCATGGGAGCTGTAGGGGTTTGTGGGGAGTGCGGGGATTGGGGAAGAGAAGAGGTTTGTGGATAGTGGGAGGTTGGGGGGAGAGAGGAGGGTCAGGGTGCGGGGTGGGTGTTAATGGCATCAGGCAGGAGGGTCCTGGGGCTGCATCTGGTTGTTCTGAGTCCCTGGCTGACAGTGAGGAAAGCTGCTGCTGGGGTCCCAAGTGGACCCTTGGCCCATTGAGAGCCCCAGCCCCATACCAGATGTTCCAGGGCACAGGTCTGGCACTCCAGCAGCTGCACCATCTCCCAGAGCAGGCCCTGCTCCACACGTTGATAAGCATCCTCACACTCCAGCTCTCACAAGACTTTCAGGTCCACCTCTGCCCACTCTGTCAGCTGGAGAAGGTCCTCCAAGATGTCCTCCTGGGACTGATGTCCCTTCCTCCTCCTCTTCCTCCTCCTCAGCGGGGCTGGGTGCACCCTGGGAGCATCCCTTGTCACAGGCCCAGAATCTTCAGGGCAGAAGCAAAGAACGGAGTTCTTCCCATTAGGCCATGCTGTGTGCAGCCTGACAGCAGCTGCTGCCCATTCCCATCCCCCAATTACCAATCCCTGTCCTTTGGTGGTTAGCCTCAGGCAGCCCTGCCCCAGGGTTCTCGCCTGAATTCACATGATAACAGTGTCAGGTGCATGCTGTCTGCACATGGCACTCCCACACCTACACTCCCTCCACCCCATCTCCTGCCAGGCCCTCACCCTGCTTGGCTCTGGGTCCCCCCACCACCACATGGCCCCCTGCTCCTGTGCCCTAGTAGCTGCACTCATCCCAGTATCCTTCATGTCCCCAGGCCATGGCCCCCACAATCCCTGTCTCACCTGCCTGCCCCACTGTGCCCAAAGGGAAAGAGCACTCACCAGCAGGTGCTGCAGGAGTCCAGTGCAATGTCCCCTTCCTTTGGTCATCCCAGGTGGGGAGGAGCTTCTTCCTGCATCCCCAGATCAGGTGCTATGGAAGGAGTGAGCTCCACACTGGCACTGTCCAGGGCCGGTGTAGTGCCCTGTGGATGGGTGCTGGTCTCCCCTGACTGGGCACCACATTCTCATCCACTGAGCCCCCCTTGTTGTCATCATCGAGGGTGGGGGAGCTCAGTGGACTCGTTTGCATGGGATGGCTCAGTGTTAGCCTCCTGCCTCAGGAGGGCATGCAGCTCCCTGTAATAGGGGCAGGTGGAGCCAGCTGCTCCTGAGTGCTGCATGGCCTCCCAGGCCTTGTGGTAGCCCAGTCTTAAGTCCTTGATCTTCACCCAGACTTGTTAGGTGTCCCTGCTATGGCCCTTCTCTGCCAGGCGCTGGGAAATGCTGCTATAGACCTCCATGTTCCACTGGCTGCCCTGGAGCCTGGAGTGTAGGGCATCATCCCCCACCCCCCAAATAGCCAGGAAATCTAGAATCTCCTGGTGGGTTGAGGATGAGGCCCACTTTTCTGACTACTTGCCTTTGCCCTCTGCCATGCTTCCACACAACAGCAGTCCTGGCTACCTCTGTGGGGCAGGGTGGCCTGGACTTAGTCCTGCCCTGGGATTGGCTTGACCAGGCACTTTCTGGTTGCCAGGAAGTGTACCAGATGGCCTGGAGACCATTTAACTCAACTTAAGCCTAATCCCCATCTATATTGGCTTAAGTCAACTTAATAAAGTCAACTTAATCATTAAGTTGACTTTAAAAGAGAGAGTTATTAAGCTGACTTTAGCGATTGCTGACATTGACTTAATAAATTGGAAATGTGGCCTTGGCTTTGTTTACGTTGATTTAAGGGAGTTTAAGTTGACTTAAGCCTCTAGTGTAGACATAGCCAAGAAGAAGAGGAAATGATAAGAAAGAATTAACCAGGCTCTGTGCACCCCTAGAGTCTGGGGTGCACTGGACCTGCAGGAAGAAAACGCTTTGGTAGAAACGGTGCCTGGATCAGGTGGGCCCAGGACCCACAGAAGTGACTCTCATACAGGTACGGCAAAGTGGCCACTGATCATTTCTGAGGCAGTGAAGACCCTGTAGATTCCAGAGTCCCAGCAGGGAAATGTGGAGACGCAGAGAATGGAGCATCCCAGATTTGGGGTGGGGGGTGGGGGAGTGTTGAATCTGTGGGGACATCCAGTGTTTGGGAGAAGACTGCAAATACTGGGGGGAACCCACCCTGGGTGTAGAATGGCAGGAGGAGAGAGCCAACCACCTTCCAAGAGTCCCACAGATTGCCAGGCCAAGAAAAAAGTATTCCCTTGTGTTAGCCAACGCATATGGTCAAAGAGAGGAAGACATTGGAGTGAAGCAGAAGCTCATTATAAGAAAGTGAGTAGCAGAGAGGAGTAGGTGAGCCCTTCAGTGCCTCTGCCAGCCTCATATTTCTGCCCCAGCTGGAGTAAGCTGGACCAGCTGAGCCCAGATAGCAAGGAAAAGGGAAACAGTGGAAGGTGAGGATTAAGTCAAGCCAGGACTGAACTTAATGGGATTAGTGGAACTAGCTGGAAGGAACACATACCAATAAGCAAGCTAGAAGTAACCAGAGGGAGACAGGGCCAGGAAGAATGGTAGGAGCTTGTTTCCTGGCTTTCCACCCTGATGGCCAAGGGTGAGAAGATGAGAATCTCAGGCCAAGCAGGCATGAACTGGGAGTGGGAAATGGATCAGAACATTGTAAATAAAACCACCAATAATTGCACCAGCTTGTGCCTATGACTCCAGTAACTGAAGTGAGGGGAGTCCACGCAAAACATCTTGAAAGACAGGGAGCCTGTAGTAATCAATTAAGCCAAGCCACCCCCGTCAAGTGTTACTGAAAATGACATATATGACATATATGATCTGCAATAGCCACAAACCAGGAAAGGCTGGATGGGAACATAGCTGTAATACAGAGGTCTCTGCTTCAGTGTATTGCCTTTATAAATAATGAGTGATCTGAGTGTTCCCAGCAGTGAGTGTCAGAGACATGACCTGAGCCAGGTGCAATATGGAGAGCTCCTGAGCCAATTGCTTGTTTACTCCCTGCAATGAGCCTCATCATGACTTAGGACATCACAGGCTTCATTACATCCTGGTTCTAAGCAGTTCTTATAATGCACCTGCTCAGTCCCTCCAGCTATATACCAACATCAGACACAACTTAGTGAACTTAATAGTTTTCTTAACCAACCACTGTTATTCCTACTGGGAAATGTATTTATTTATTTATATTTTGTTAGTAATGTTGCTTCCAGGAAGGGAATTCACTGCTCACCTCGGGCATCTGTAGACTGGGGGACTTCGTCCAAGGCAGGATCCTCCACATTATCATAATCCTGCTGAGAAGTTCCAGGGGAAGCTTCCTCTGGAACAGCAAACACCACACTCAGCCCATGTCATCAGGAATGTCTCTTCAAATCAGGTGGCCCTTGTAACTAGAGCTGTTTATCATGGCATGTGTGAGGGAAAGGTGCAGGGTGCCCATAGTGGGAGGGCCACAGATCGGAGAACTTCAGTCAAACAGGAGTCTCATAATGAGGGGCCAGTCCTGCCCCAGCAAGATCTCACGGCAGCTCTGTGATGGATTTCAGGGGGAGCGGGATCTGGGCTGGTGCCAAGGTAACAGGTTGGAACATGGGGGCTGCGTAGCCAGAACTGGCCTGTGTGAATCAGCCGATGTCTTCAGACTGGTTTGAATTTTCCATTTACATTGGAGAGAGGAAACCTGCCTGCTGGAAGAATTAAACATCCCACTGCAGGTGGCTTGCTTGATTCTTTGTGAGCTTCTGTGCTCCACAGGCCTCTGAGACAGCTCAGGGATGAGCTTGGTAGCACTCCAGCCTCTCAGTATAGCCCTCTCCTCTGCTCAGTGTCTCCTCCACCCAATCACAAGGTAAATTCTCATAGGGCCCAAATTCATGAACTCCCTGAAGAGCAGCTGTGGAGAAATGCCTCCATGCTTATCCTTAGAGAGGGGCCCAAGACAAGACATTTGATTCCAAAATTTTGCTTTGGCACATTACATGGCAGTTGGAAATGTGAGATCCAAAGCTGGGGTGAAAATTTGCAAATCCCCTCCCCCAGAGGACTGGTGAGTTCAGAGCAGTGAGCTGGTCTGAGTCCATCTGTAATTGTAACACAGGACAATCTGCCCCCGCTTTCAGCAGTGGGAGTTGAGCTGACACCTTCACCCAAACAGACTGACTTGTCTCCTCCAGCACCTCACCTGGGGAGGTGACAGGGTGTGTGCTCAGCAGATGGTCACATATTCTGTCCTGACTGTCTAATAGGAATCTTGTTTAATTGGCTTAGACCTGATTGTGTAAAATTGGAGTTGTGTGAGGGAAACAGCTGTGACTGCAGAAAGTGTCTTAGAAGTTCTGTTCTCTGCCCAGATTTGTGACTATTGGTCTGAGTGTGCCCTTCCCCCATTACCTTGTTCTGATCCAGGATCACTTTCCTCCTCGCTGTCCCCTGTGTAATACTGCAGCGTTGGCACTGAATCACCTGAATAAAAACCTGGAGAAACAGAAATTAATCATGGTGTGAACAGCAGAATGGTGGCCTGAGAACACATCTGGATCTTGGAGTAGCATTTCTGTTCTTGGACTTGTCCTCCTTCCAGAGAAGATGCTGAACAATAGCAGTTCTCAGCTGTGAGAGACTGACACAGGCTTTCCAAAAGGAATTGTCATTTTATTATGTCAAATGTGAGTGGGAAGATGATCGGAACTGAAAGTTGCTGGGAATTCCCATTCCTCGTGGGGTGAATGAGGACATGTCTCTGCTACGGGTCAAAGAAAGTTCCACAATGGTCCTGTCCTCCTCAAGCCAAGAGGGGACTCCTCCTCCTTAAGGGTAAATAAGTACCCACCTCCCCCATTAATTCCTGGATCAGCTTTTCATGGTGTTTCCTGGTTAGGCTGTCACACTGGCAGAGCTGGTGCCAACTCATGCCAAGGCAGAGCTGAAACTAGGTGTTTTGGTGCTCAGGGCAAGCAGCACCAAAGGTGCCCTCTCTTGGCCTGAACCTGATCTGGCCCAGGACCCAATCTGTCCCTAGCCACGGCTGGTAGGCGGGGAGCCAGATCTGGCCCCTCGCCGGCAGGGGATGGATCCGGCTACCTGCTGCCTTACAGTGGTGGCTGGGGATGGATCCGGCTCCCTGCCATCGCTGGCACTGAATTTTAGAGGGTGGGCAGGAAAAAGTGCCAGGGAGGGGCTGCAGGTGCCAAGCATGTGACTCCCTCTAAGATTCAATGCCTGGGGCTTTGCCCCAGTCACCTGACCCTAGTTACGGCCTTGTACCAAGGCCCCAAGATATTATCTGAGTACTGACAAATACACAGCTGGCTCCAGTCTGGCTCACTGTATGTCAGTGCTGTTATAATAGGAGTTGGAGTACCAAATAGGTGCTTAGTTTTTAGACCTTATGAAAGTTGCTTGAAAGTTGCTGCAGGCATTAATGTCACCTGCAATATTTATGTCCCATGGTATTAGGTAAAAGTTAAGCGTTTGCTCTGTGACTGCAAATCGCTGTGCAGGAGAGCAGCATTAAGAAGTGGGCTGAGTGTGGTTCCTCCTGCCTCACTGAGGAATAGACTGTGCAACTGAATTTCTTCTGATTTTACAACTCCAAGCGGAAGAAGTAAAGAATAAAAACCCCAAGCAAGGAGGAACCACACCTTTTGTGCTGCCTGGACTCCAAGGAGCAAGGCTTATTAAGCTGTAGCAGAACGTTTCCAGTGCTTGGGCTAGGAGGTTACCCCATAGGAGATAAAGAACCTGTTTGTTATAGAAGCTTCAATTACTTTTTGAAACTTCAGACTGTAATTTAGTTGTGTGTGAACGTCTACTGACGTTAGCCTTGTAAATAACTCTCATTTTTTTACCTAGATAATAAAAATAAATTCTCAGAGAGGTTATTATTTGGTTGGCTATTACAGAGCACAAAGGGTAAAAGAGCCAGGGACTCTGTCACGACGCTCCCTGGGCTGATCTCTCTGTTCCAGGTACAAGATGGAGGCCACCCAGCAGAGCAGGGACTGCGGTAGGAGAAGTTGGGCACAGAACATCTCCTGCCCCAATGTCCCAAGGGGGTTTTCAAAGAATAGTTTATCCTGGCTCTCAACAGTCGCTTTCCTGACCCCTCACTGTTCACACATCAAGGCTTCAGAATGGGCAGAATGACAATAAATGTCCCTGGAACAGGGACTTCTGGAGCACAGAGGGGAGGAAGCCCATCTTCATTGGTATCCATAGATAAAAATAATATTTGCCAGAACTTCTTAAATCAGAAACTTAACCCAGCTCCAGTCACAAGCTCAAAGGGCTGGAGCTGCAGTTATTTAACTCATGGTCCAGGCTTCAGAGTAAAATTTCCTTACAAATTTGTTCCCTGTTACCAATGAGAAGTACAGACCTGAATGAGTGATCATCTCCTGATTCGTTCTCAGGTTATAATCAATTTCCTCATATACAGCCTCAGAGACAGGATCCAAGGAGTTCCTGGAATCTGAAAACAAAGAACAAGGATTGCACAGAGGGATTGAAACTAGAGATGGGAAACGCCATGGGTATGTCTACACTTAGAGCTGAATTTGAATTGATTGTCACCAATTCAAATTCTATTAAGTCCATGAACACACTGGCTTTCCTCAGTTCAAATTGATGAAAGCTGACTTTGAATTGGTCAAACATCGTTTGACTTTCAAGTCAGGGTCAATTCGAACTAAATAATTCGAATTGACCCGGTGTGGCCATGTCAATTTGAATTCACTGTTAGTTTCAATTAGCCACAGCTTGATTTTTCCCTATACAATAGTGCCCCCTACCGAATTTGAACTAGCAAGTCCTGTTCATGGACATGCCAATTCAAATTGAATTTTCTAGTGTGGCCATGTCAATTTGAATTGACTGAATTTGAATTAATAATTACTAGTTTGAACTGAGTAATTCGAATTCAGTAATTTGAACTGAAACTCTAAGTGTAGACATAGCCGATGAGATCATCCACCCTTCTCCTGGGGCCAGCGCAGGACTGGTCCCTACAGCACTTTCCCACTGCCCTGTCCAGGCTTGATTTAAATGCCTCAGGTGACTGAAAGGACATCCTTTCCAAGAACATCCTTTTCATGAAGTCTTCAAGAGTAAATTTCATTGTCAGGAAGTTTCTTCACATTCATCCAAAATGTTCCCTTTTTAATCTCAACCCATTATTCCTGCTTATTCCCCTATTGGATCCTTTTCAATAATTCTTCTCCCAGACTGGTGTTTGTAGCCTCTGCAAAATGGTGATAACATTTTTTCTCATATAGTTTAAGGCCAGGAAGAACCATTAGGTCATGGAGTCTGACCTGCTGTATAACACAGGGCATTACACTTCACCCAGAGAGCCTCATGATTGATCCCAAAGACTCAGTTAGATTAAGACATTTCAGTCCTCAGAAGAATAAGCTGTCATGTGCCACTGGCAGTGAACAGAGAGAATGAGGTACAAGTACTAATTTCCAAAGGGATAGTTGTGTTAGTCTAGTCCAGGAAAAACAAAACAAAACAAAACAAAAACAAGGAGTAGTGTGTTAGTCTTTAAGTGCCACAAATACTAATGCCCACTGCCCCTTCAATTGCAGGGAATTGATTAGTTGAGGGATGCCTACATCATCTGGGCACACATCCATACTTTTTGGGTCAGAGGAAGGTTAAAATTCCCCAGGGTTCCTTTTTGTCAGTCTGACCAGAGGAAAAAAAAAAAAGCTTCCTTCTCCTGATAACTTTGACCCCAAGCATATGAAAAAGACACATCCTGTAGGCATCTCAAAAGATTATTTTCTGTATCATCAGAGTCTGTTCCAGATTCTAGCCTCCCATTTCCCATTGGCTGTGGCCAATTTCTGATGCTACAGAGGAGGGCAACTGCCCCATCCCACTACTGATATGTGAGTGGGGAAAGAGGGCACACTCCTTTCTGACCCTTCAAGATGACTATGAAGCCTTTTCACAACAGATCTCATTACAGACAGTGCCTTAGTGTAACACAGTGACTGTTATACATATGTTAATAGCAATGGTGTTCTCTATGGGTGTGTCTACATCAGGAAAAGCTAGTTCAGACTTTTAGTCCAAACTAAGACTTTTGAGGTTAGTTCGAACTAACCTCAGCTTAGTTCGAACTAACCTCACACTTATACGTTTGAATTAACAATATGTTCTTGTTCAAACTAACTGCTAGTTCAAACTAGAACACATTTTTGTTCAAATTAACTGCCTTAGTTCTTATTAAGTTTGAACTAAGCCTTAGCTCGAGTCCACATTACGCCTAGTCCAAACTAAGTGCTGGTACTTACTAGTTCGAACTAAGTGTTCCTTAGTTTGAATTAAGACATTTCCTAGTTAGAACTAAGGAGAGCCAAGTGTGGCCATGGGCTAAATTAGTCTGGATTAAGCCTGCTTAATCCGGACTAATTTGCCAGTGTAGACATGGCCTATCTGCTCATCAAGGTTTTAGAAGCTAATATTTGTACAGTGTTCTAGAGACATGAAACCCTCCTTAAATTCCATGTATTGGTATAATATGGTATAATGCCCCTTTCCAGCATTTCTCCTTCCTAAAATGGTGTTGGTCAGAAGGGCTGGGGCAGAGGTCCTTTCCAGAGATGGGAGGGCTGGTGACCTGAGCTCTGACTGGGCACTCCTGGAGTGGACCGCAGGGGTGTGGGGGGTGTGGGAAGGGATACAACTACACTTTCCCTGAACCTGGGTTGCATCTCTGCTAACGTCATCTCCAGATTTAATGGCTAGGCAGCTCCACTGCCAGACTGTTAATGACATTTTAAATGAGAGTAGTTAACCGGCCATCTTAACCACCCCCACTGGCCGGTAATGCCCTCACTGACACTCTGCTACTGTTGAGCATTTCACACAGAGACTCCCATCAGGACCTACCTCGACATGGTGCACTGGTCTTTCGCACCTTTGCACCCAGAATCATTAAGACCAGGGCCGCCAGGATAATGCAGACAACCACGGCTACTGTGACTCTTCCACTGTCATTTGAAGAGGGAGCTAGATGAAAATGAGCAAGTGACAAGGAAAGATTTTTCTGTGAAATGCAGTCAAGCTCCCCAGTTACCCAATGCATGGCCAGGACAGCAGGGGAATAGGCTGTGACCCAGTCTGTATGCCTCAAGGGCAGTTCCCAGGCAGCTGCTTAAATGACTGGCCCAGCCTTGAACCCTCAGGTAGAACCAGTAGACATGAATTGTCCCCTCAGTTCTGCCTGCAGTCAGGCAGGATTAAGACATGCTAAGGCCCCAAGTCATGTCAAGATTCAGAGGACTTGTACCATAGAAAACAAAGGGGGGAAAAGTATATTACATTATAATAGAAAGGATAATGAATAAATAAATGATAAACCATTACATTTGCATATATTCATAGGCAAAGATGAGATGAAAAACAACTAAATAAAATAAACATCTTGCAAAAACCCTTATCTGCATTATCAAATGCCTTATGATTTCTTAATTAACATATATGGAACTGAAGACTTATTTTATAGGAGGACAAGAACAATTAATGAGCTCATAAGCTGGTTAATAGAAGCAGCAATGTAGCTTGTCAGAAAAAAAAATACTGGTATTTTTAACAAAACACATAGCTTGCAAGTTGCAATAATCTTATAGGCATTATTGTATATCTTTAAATGAAAACTCCATATGATTTCTTATTCAGCAGATGTGAACTGAAGACACTTAATATAAAGGAACACCAGAATATTACACAGCTCAACATTTAATAAATGGAAGCAGCAATGTTACATTGTTGCTTCTCTTTGCCCATCACATGAAATTTAATACATTGTGTTTCATGATTTTAAAAGACAAAAGTCACGGATGATGTCGTCAAATGATAAGCTATTAAGCTTATCATTTTCTATGCATCTAATGCTTAGTGCAGGCAGCTTTTCTTCCAACAATGAGGTCTGCAATTCATTCTTGACCCGTTTCAGCAATAACCTTTCTCCTGAGCAGTTTGTTACCATTAGACACAAAAGTACCTGCAATGGTAATTCTACATTAGGGAAAGCCAACTGACTCTTATCTTGGAAGATAACGATACAAATTTGGTGACATAAATGCCCTTTAGCCGAACAATTTTGCTTGCCATAAGCACTGAAGTGCTTTATTTCCTCATTGAGGATGATACCAACATCAGCAGGTTAGTTCTTCATTACAAGGTTTACACCTTGACACAAGTGTTCTTCCAAGGCTTCTAAATCAACCAAAAATGGAAATCTTTTTGCAACATTAACATATATGATCTCTTTTCGTCAAGTTGATTTCAAGAGTATCCATTACTGAAACAAACAATTTTGCTGAAAATTTGTGTCCTGGGGAAAGCCTTTCCGCAAAATTAGGTGCATCAGCAAAATTAGGTGCATCACTATCATTTACTTCCTTCTTTTTCGCTCTTTTTCTTTTGTTCACAGACTTATAGTTTACATCAGGCAGGTTTCTTTTCATTTCAGTTTCATCAAAACATTCTTGAGTTTCTTTCACAAAGTGACAGAGTGATATGTTAAGCTTTGCACATGTGCTAAGGACAATCTGTGGATCCTCTTGGGCCTTTCTGGTTTTATGGAACTGATCTAACAAATGACTCCAAAATTCTAAGATGAACACAACTCTAATTCTTCCATTTTCTCCAGAAGAATGCCATCTTCTCTTGTACCACCTTTTTCACTGTTGTCAGTGTGTATGTGAGTAAGAGGATCAATAACTGAATTTTAACTCTTAGCTATTGCTCAAGTAGCCTTTCCACATGCTTCCCACTTAGTGTCAGAGATTCTTTGCTATTATGGACTCAGAATCAGAGAATGATTTAAGTACTGGCCAGCATTTAGTAGAGGCTAAGAATAAATTGTATATTTGATTCACAACAGCAAAAAAAGTTTACTGCATCTAGGCAGCAATCAATGGCAGCATAATCAACAAGATTCAGTGGATGTCCAGCACATGGCATATATAGAGCATAATTATTTTTCTCTAGAAGTTTTTCCTGCATACCATTTATAACTACCTGCCATGTTAGCTGCATTGTCATATGACTGTCCTCAGCACTTACTGAAGTCAGTTATACAGTCATCATTCAGATGATCCAGCCCTTTGTTGGCCATACTTTCACCATTATGATTTTCTAATTCAAGAAAAGTTGGACAACATTCAATGGGAAAACCACCATCAGGTGATACATATCTTACAATAACAGTTGATCAACATGAGAAAACTCTGGTATAGTGTTAATAGGCAAACTGAAATATCCTGCTTTTCAAAAAAATCATCCCAAACAGCTGCTCTTATTTTTTAGTCATAAGCTGGATGACTTTATCAGATATGGTTCTAGACAAGTGTGAATGCTTCACAGATACACTGCTTCCATAAAGTTTTATGTGATTGGCAAGAAATAGATCAAACTTAGCAATGAGTTTTATCAAGCCAAGCAAGTTCCCCTTATGTGGTGAACTAAACTTTTCATTCCCTCCCCTGAAAGCCGAACTGCATTCTGCCAATGTGGACACAACTGCAATAACACATTCAAATAAAGGTCTCCAGTATTTTGCTCCTTTTTTATCTGTTCTTCCAGGTGTGAATTCAATGTTAAACCATGTTGCCTTATCAGATAGGTAAGCAAAGATGTCCTATGATCCTCAGAGATCTTGTGATTTTGAATTCCACTGGTGTTTCTCCAGTCATCAAATCCATCATGAGCTAATCATTTTGATGATGTTGAAGACAAAGCAGTAAACACAACCAGTTGCTGGATAATATACTAGCCACTACTGGCTGTATTTTTCACCATTGGCTTTTTTAAATACATAAATAAATAAAATAGACTCATCGAACAATATCTTACTTGGTTTTTGAATGATGTTTCAATTTCTTAAAAGAGTTGTTCCAATGCTGACACTTTGAGGAACCTTTCTGTATCCAGAATGAAATTTCATCCTCAGACAAGACACCCCAGAGACAAAGGCCTTTGGAGTTTGCATAGCTATTTCCTTCATCTGGGGTTTCAGGCTCCATAACAGTCTCAAGTGCCTAGTCATTCCAATTCATATCTGTATAAACTATCCCAGTAGAAGAAGTGGATGCCTCTGGTTCCTGTGAGCCTGGTTAACTATGTTGAGTATGAGATCCCTTCTCTATTGCTGTGATGAGTTAAAGAAAAGTTATCAAAACTTGACCATTAACAGTCCTTCAAGTTACTGCTTCTTTTTTCTCTTATGAAATCCACTTTCAATAGTTCTTTAATTGTTAAAGCCTTCTGAACAAATTAAAAAATAATACATTAGGCAAGCTCTTTGAACTCAGTCCTTCATGTTTACAAATAATAATTTTATATGAAATATGTAAATATTATGATAGGTGAGAAAGGATGAAACACTTACCAGAGTAGGTCTCCACAGCACACGTATAAGAAAAAATGGGGGAAAAGAAAATCAAATAGCTATTTTGTCCTCAGAGGATTTGATCACTCGTAAGTTAACTCACAGCAACTGAGATGTAGTAGCTGGTGGCGGCACTTGAGAATAATTAGAATTGACATTATATCCATTGTTGGGGAAGAATTGAAATAAAAAAGCATAGTTCTTGATAGCTGTGTAATAACTTTATAGATGTAAGTGCTCCAGGTAAGATAGGAGAGGGGGTGTAGGACCATGGGAATATAGCAGCAGGCCAATTGTCATGGGTTTTGAGGAGGTCAAGCCTCCTGCCCCCAAATTTTCTCTGGCCTCCTCAAAAATTTGTTCCTTAGACAATGACACTATAATAGCTGTCTTTAAAATGGTCTTCAGATTAGATAAATAGGGCTTTTCTCTCCTTTGTTTTGTGTTCACACAGCAGCCTGATTTCGAAACAACACAGGTTGTTTTGAAATAAGAAGGGCCATGTTCACACGATGAACCATTGTTTCAAAACAACTTAAACCCCATGTGGGGACGAAACAACATTGTTTCAAAACGATTGTTTTGAAATAATGCCGTCTGAACATGTTTCGAAACAACAGTGACTCATTTCGAAATAACTGTTGTCTGAACTTGCTATTTCGAATCCTGCTTTTTTTCCTTAATTCAAATTAACAAACTATTAATTAGAATGAACTTATTTCGAAATAAGGTGTTATTTCAGTACAACTTGTATCGAAACAACTTGTATCGAAATAACCCCCTGTGTATGAACATAGCCTTTGTGTCTTCCTCACCCCCAAACATTTAAGCTGGCTATAGGCCTGTGTGATGGAACATGCAGGAGCAGTAGTGAGGTGGGGATTGGCTAGCACCTCTGCTTAATATGTGGAAAGTCCTGGGTTCAAGCCCCAGGGGGTTGGACGCAATGGCTGTGTTCACACAGCACTCTTATTTCGAAACAACATAAGTTGTTTTGAAATAAGAAATACCCTGTTCACATGACACACAGTTGTTTCGAAACAACGGCATTGTTTCAAAACAACTTAAACTCCGTGTGGGGATGAAACAACGTTGTTTCGAAACGATTGTTTTGAAACAATGCCGTCCGAACATGTTGTTTCGAAACAACGGTGACTTGCTTTGAAATAACTGTTACCTGAACCTGCTATTTCGCTTTGAGCTTTTTTTCTTAATTCGAATTAACAAACTGTTAATTCGAATTGAGTTATTTCGAAATAAGGCATTATTTCGATATGGTTGTTTTGAAACAACCGTATCGAAATAACCTTGTGTGTGAACACAGCCAATGATCTCATGAGATCCCTTCTAACCCTATGATTCTATTCTTTTCTATTCTCGGGGAGATGATGCCTGGTATGGAACAGGATTTTAGAATGTGTTGGTAGGCTCACTCCCATTGTATCCTCTTAAAGCCAAAGCAATATCAGTTATGATAAATCTTCTTAGTTATTATAGACATAGTTAGAAGCCCTTCATAATGTGAGGATCTGAGTCATGGCTTACTTGGCTTGTGCCTAAATCTAGAACTGCCTGCAGCTCCCACCCTGTGTCATTCCCCTGAGATTTCACAGGCTAGGGAAAAGAGGCTTCTTCCCTCAGGCTGCAGTTTCCTGACTGATCCCTCTCTGAGCCAGCACCAGGTTAATTTAACCCTTGATGGGAGTAGTAGTATGTTTTACATATTCTAGTTGGTGACCTCTGTGTCACACGTGCAAAGAAAAGGAAGGAGAGTGGGAGACTGAAGTGAGGGACAGACATATGTTTAATGCTAGGAAGAACAGTTTACTGGCAGTCTCCAGCACCAGATGAAGGAAATCCAAGGGGCCACGGTCTATCATTTGTAAAATCTGGAGGGCACAGCCTTACAGCAATTTCTTCCTGCCTCAAGGGCGAGTGATGTGTGGAGAGGAGTAAATGGCAGAGAAACAAACTATAATAATTACACAAAAACCTCTGTGACTTTGACTTGACCATTGAGAGAGAGAGAGAGAGTTTGTGGGAGTGCACATTACTTACCTTCGCAGGAAATGTGGGTTTCTTTTGCTCTGGTACACGACTGTTGATTCCAAGGGTTTGAGGGACATTGCCAGAGGGAGCTGTGGTGCTCACTGCACCGAATACTATCCACCCAGTTTGGGCTAGAACCACTTCCATGTGTAAATTCTTCTAAAAAGGTCCCTGTGTCTCCACAGTTCAAGTGTTTGCATATAAGTGCCCTGGTGAAAGCACCCATACGACTGTTACAAACACTGCCCCATGTCCCACTGTAGAAAACCTCCAGCCGCCCAGCACAGTCACTGCCATCCACCAGTCTCAGATCTGTGAACTCTAGGAGGAAACACACAAGTTGGCTATGAGGTTTTCTGACTGTGACACATTCCAGGGGGTGAAGTATGAAATCTCATGGATCACTAACAAACCTGCCCTTTCCTCTACAGTGCAAGATTCCTCTGAGTAAGGTGAGATTCTTTTACAGACCAGTGACAGGCCCATGAGCATGGGGACTGTTATTTAAAGACACCATTTACTAACTGTTACAGACAATTGTACCTGGGATTCAGAAATTACTTCATGTTCTAAAGGTAAGGAAAAAATGCAGTCTTTTCTGCCCCCTTAGTATTAACTGTTTGTTGGCAATGGTTTGGAACTTGGGTCTTTAATGGTGAGCTCTGCAGGTTGGTAGGTGGGGGAGGGAGAGAAAGGGAAAGAAGAAGATAAACTTTCTGTCATCATTGGCTCACTGCTCAAAAACCCATACACTCCATTAAGTCACTGACTGATCAGAGTCACAGAAGAATTCAGAGAACTGACCTGAGCAGAGAACTCCTGCATCCTCCTTGTGTCTGCAGTTGTGCTGGCCCCAGTCTTTAGAAGGACAGGCCCAGAGACTGGATTCATTCCCAGAGCAGTTCACATCATCCAGCCAGATCTGCCCAGATCCTTCCCCATAATAAGCTGAAACAGTTGCATTGATGGCATGTCCACATCCCAGTTGTTTGCAAATGACGTTAGCGTCTGCTAGGTCCCAGGCATCATCACAGATCGGCCCCCAAGTGCCAAGGTAATAAATCTCCACTCTCCCGGCACAGTGACCTGTCCCATTCACCAGCCTGATCTGCCTGCTCCCTGAAAGGATGAATCCCAGCTGTTAATGTGAAATCTAATGATAAAGTGAACAGCTTCCATGTAAATGAATAATGATGTTACAGTGGCTGAGATACTGAAATGCTTTAAAAGTTTGTCTTTAAGAAGAAACATGGAGAGAAGCTGTCATAAAGTTAGAAGGTCATGAGGACATGATAAAGAGATCTAGTCACTAACAGTCCATAATGGGAATGGGTAATTTTGGACTCTCTGGCTTTGGTAGTTAAACCCTCTGCATGCTTTCTTTCCCCAGGCAGCAAAAGAAAAAAGAAGATGGGGGGGGGGAAGGGGAAATAACTTCTCAAAATTTCCAACAGTCAATGGAAAAAAAATGTGCCCTTTTAAAAATCATGAGGTGCTCCTGATTCAAAAATAAGTTCTGAATGGCTGACTTTGCCTGTGAAAAAGAAGGACAGGTGATTTTGTGGCTTCACCAAATCAAATGCTACTTGCAAAACTCCACTATTTTGAAATATGTCTTTAATAATAAGCACCCATTCATTGAATTATTAGCTAATGTGTACTAAAGAACAGAGTTTTTCTTAAAATTCTGCAGAATTAACTAACACCAGATGTAATCCTTCTGCCAGGCAAAGTCGGTAGCAGCAAAGGGTGGGGTTCCATAGCTAGGGGTTCCTAACAATGTTACAACACCAACTGGCTTGAGCCCCCACCCAGTCTCCTGGGAAATTACACATTATACCGTGGGAGCCTTAAAAGGCAGTACTTCCCCTCTTGCAAGCACAGAGTCTGTGTAGAAAAGTACACCTTTTAATAAAAGGAAGGAATTATCCAAACAGCACTGGTTGGAGAAAAAAGTGCAACACAGAACTCACAAACTCAATGAGCAGAAATCACCCCACCCCAAATTACACAGGGTGTGTTCTTCATGTCTTTTCTCTCTGCCTTGTACTGACAAGTGTGGTATCAGTGTCCACTTTAGAGAGGAGGGGGGCTTCAGTCAGCCTCCTCCACTTGTCTTCTGCCACCTCTGGGCAATGCTGAGTCTCATCTGTAGTAACCTTGGGTGGGAAGGGGTAAACACCATAAACAGTGAGTCCTAGAGAAGAACCAGGAGAGCCAATAGAAACAGAGAACAGGTTTGTTGAATCAGAGCAGAAGCCCTGCCTGTTTCCTGGGTCATGGCAGCAGATCTCCTGGAAGGATCAGGAGAAGGACTGTCATGCAGACAGGCCTAGAAGATCCAGTACATCTATGCCTAAGAAGGACTCAAATTTCCAATGCACCATAAATATTTATATAACCCTTCTGCCAGGGTGAACTGGCAAACAAGGGCCAGGTTTTATATTTAGGGATTTCCAAATAATGTTACAGCACCAACTGACTCGAGCTCCCACCCAGTCTTCTGGGAAATCATGCACTATTCCCTGGGCACCCCAAAGGGGTAATGCTTTCCTGATCGCAAGCATGAGTCTGAGTGTAGTATACAGAAGTTTTAATAGTAATAAAAACAGAATGTAAAAGGCTCAATAACACAAATCAACACTGACCTGGAGAATTAGTGCAAAATAGGTTCCTAACATGATCCTGCACAGCAGAACAGCACATGTGAACTCAGTAGCAAATGCAGCACTGATCTGGAAAAATAAGTGCAAAACAGGCTCCCAACAAACCCCACACTATGTAGGGAGTGTCTTTCACACCACCTGTCTGCCAGCTCTGCCCGCAGGACTCTCACACTCCTCTCACCAGCTGCTAGCTCCGCCCACTGTTTGCTACCTCTGCCTGCTGGTCGCTCACGCTGTCCAGCTCACTGATAGACGCTGTCCTGGCCACTGGCTCTATCTGCTGGCTCAGCCCACTGGTCGCTTACTCTGTCTGCTG
The DNA here is from genome assembly GCA_007922195.1 of Podocnemis expansa. Lineage (NCBI taxonomy): Eukaryota > Metazoa > Chordata > Testudines > Podocnemididae > Podocnemis > Podocnemis expansa. Next base: position 161,674 of record ML683440.1, on the reverse strand, counting down.
CTCCTCTTCAGTGATTTCAGCTCAGAGAGAGGATTTGCCTCTCTCAGTAATTTCAGCTCTTAAACCTTATATAGCTGCAAACAGCTCCTTCCATTAAAATAACAAAGAAAGGCCTCATCAGAAGCCTAGCCAGATCTACCATTTGACTGTGGGGTGAGGGGGGTGAGGCAAATGCCTCAAGCATAGCTCCAGACTGAGCTATGCAACCCCCAATCCTGTCTTAACTTTTTTCAAGCTGAAACAGGCAGTGGCCTCTCTTACAAGTTTCTTTTTTTTTGGCTAAGGGTAGCTTTTAGCCTTTAACTAACCTAACCAGAGTTTGATCAAGCAATATTACAAAAGTCAGGATCTCATGTTTCTCTTCAGTAGAATTAAAGATATTGACAGATTTGCTATTAGATCAATCGAAATACCATTACCCATATTGCCCTGCACTCACAGTGTGGTTATGCAAATATGTTGTTTGTGCTCATGCAAATACAAAACCCATGCGGATTAGTTCCCCTCCCTCAGAAGCTGTTAGGCACAGCTTCTAAGCCTGCCTTACATCTAGAACAGGGAATGTGTAACTAGATGTGGTCAGATTTGGGTGGGGGGGTTCTTTTCTGGATTTCTCTGTTCTGGGCACATATTATCCCCACACCCCCACTGACCTCTAACCAGTGGTTAAAATAAGAGGGAACACACCAGAACACTGTCCTGCGGCCCACCATTTTTAGGGCCCAGTGTTCCAGGGCCCTAAAAATAGAATTATGGGGTGCAACGCAGTGTTCTGGTGCGTTCCCCCTTAATACCTCTGCATAGTTCTAAAAGCTTCCAGTCTTCTGGCCAGCAGAGAGCTTCCCTCAGGCTGGGAGCTTTTAGAACTCCTGCCCTTAGTATGCTCGGAGCATGCTCAGGGTGGGAGAAGCAACCAATGGTATGGCAGCTCTGCTCTGGTGGCCAGGTAAGGGGATCTTGAAGGTGGGCCTGGGCCAAATCCAGAGGAAGAGTGGGAGCTGGACCTGCAGCAGCCACCGGAACTGGAGCCATGAGCATGGGGACGAGCCAACTCTGGCTAGTGGGGCCTGAGGCGACAAGATGGGCTGAGATCAGGGCCAGAGTTGGGAACGTGGGGATGAGGCTGATCCAGCTCCACAGTCAATGGAGAGGCAAGATGGGCTGAGGCCAGGGCTAGGGCAGGGCGCAGCAGGGCAGACTCTCTTCCACGGCAGCCCCAATCAGGGCCCCCAAGTTCCCTGTTGCTGCAGAGGGATGCTGGCCAGATGAGCAGCCCAGTGTCCCCTTCATGTATAGCCCCAACTGCCCTGCCCCAGGCCCGCAACTCCCCTGGTCCAACCCTTCTTTGCCCTAACTCCTACCCCTGCCTGAGCCCCCAACCTCTTGCCACCACCAACCTCTACTCTGCTCCCATCTCCTGCCCATGCCCCCAGCTAACCCATCAACATCCACACCTCCTGCACCTGCTCCTTTCCTCCATATCCTGTGCCCTCATCCTTCCTGGGCTGAGACCCACACATACATGAAGGGGGCCTGGACGATACCTGAAGGGGGGCTGGAGATTAGGAGGGTTCTGGGGCCCATCAAATTATACTTTATTCATTGCCTGTAACTATCCATTTTAAATTCCAGTGAAACAACTCTCTATGTTCCATAGCTGTGCTTCTTAATTAAAGACAATTTATTCTTTTAAAATAAGTTCTGGCTCTGTATCCTAAAAGAGGTTCTGTGCCTCACACTGCCCAGTCAACTACCTAGAGGGGATTCAGTCACAATTTCAGCTTATATCTCACCTGGGGTTCAATCGCTCTCCTGAGGAAGGAAAAAAAGGCGATTGAGGGTACCTCACAGATATGAATTCCCAGGTGCACCTTCCTGGTTTTTTAAAGAGGTTTTTAATTTGTGTGGTAGCAGCCCTGGAGAGTTTTAAGACAAGACTTTGGACCAAGTGGTTGTAAAAGCCTTTAGTAGGCCCCCACCTCGTGCATTCAGAATACCAGAGCAGGGAAACCACCCCTGACATGGTTGTAATGGTTAGACATTTTTGAACCAGGATCACAAACCTCAGGATTTTTAAAAGGGCACATTTTTTCCTTTTCACTATTGAAAATTTTAGGAGATTTTTTTCTTGCCTCTTCTTTTTCTTTTGCTGCTTTAGGGCAAAAAGCATGCAAGTGATTTACCTAGCAAAGCTGGGGAGTCCACAACAAGAAGGATTATTTTTTTTTTCCCCGAGCTTTCATCACAACAGGGTAGATAGGCTAGGCTAGTGTAGAGCAGAAAAGCAGTCCAGTGAATGTGTTTGCGGTATGTCAGAGGAGTCCTGGAGACATAAGCACATATCAGTTTCAGAAGTAGTTTGAGGCAAGCATGCAGAGTGGGGACAAGGAAGGGGAGAACAAGCCTGTGGGAGCAGAAGTTGATGGGGTGGCCAAGTAAGCTTCATAACACAAAGGGTATGTCTACACAGGGTTCTTATTTCGAAACAACAGAGGTTGTTTTGAAATAAGAAGTGGCATGGCCACACGACGCACGGCCATTTCGAAAGAAGCAAACCACTTCTTTCGAAATGGCTGTGCTGCTTTCGAAACAACCTAAACCTCGT
>ML683440.1:108423-158669 GCA_007922195.1 Podocnemis expansa | reverse complement strand
ATTCCGGCCCGCGCTTACTCCGGCCCCGGCAGCGGCGGGCTGCAGCCGCACGCCGGGGCCGCGCCTCCAGGTTGGGGGGCAGCAGGGGCTTTAAAGCCCCTGGGGTGAAGTGCCCCGCTGCCCTCTCCTGGCGGGTGCTTGCAGGGGGCTGCATGCACCCGCCAGGTGAGGCGCGGTGCCTGCAGTCCCTTGCAGGTACTGGCGGAGTGAGGCGCAGCCCTGCGCCTGACTCCGCCGGTGCCTGCAGCCCTCTGCAGGCACCCATGGGATGCAGTGCCCCTCTGCATTGCACCCTGTGGGTGCCTGCAGTCCCCTCCCCAGGCGAAATAGCAGGTCCACACTGTGGACCTGCTATTTCACTCCCTTATTTCACGGACATGGTTTTTGTCCAGCGAAATAAGTTGTTTCGAAATAACATATTATTTCAAAACAGCTTGTTTTGAAACGTGTTGTTTCGAAACAAGCACTCCCCGTGTAGACATAGCCAAAGACTAAGTTGGGAGCAAGTTTTTTGTTTGTTTGTTTGTATGTTTGTTTATTTGTTTTGTTTTGTTTTTTTTTTTTAAACAGGCAGATCTCTAACTAAAAGTGAGATGGAGTTCTTTCTAGTGATGAGGTGCTTAGATGCAGAGGAGAAGGAAAAGCCGTGATGCTTTGAGCCAGAGAGAGCCATGAAGCTGGGTGTGACAGCTACTCTGACTTCTTGCACTGTTCATCCTACAGAGATTAAAGTAAGCCAGAATGACCCACAAACTTGAGAGGCCAGTGTTCCAAAGATCCCAATAAATAGAAAAATGGGGTGTAATGCAATTTCTGCCCTGCCCTGGCTCCTGGCAGGTCCCAGTGCCAGGAATGAAATGGCTCCTTGGCTCAGCCCCAGTCCAGCCAAGGCAGGAGGGAGATGCCAGAAAGTCTGGTCTCTTGGCCAAGGCTGGCAGCCTCGACTCTTCCCCGGCACCTGAGGTGTTTGACACGCATCTCCAGGTGCCTGTCAGGTGCTGGGAGCCTGCTGCCCAGCCAGGAATCAGCAGCTGGGTACTGGGTGCAGCGCAGCCCATCAGAATCAATGTGTCCAGGTGACCGCAGGGAGCACTCCATGGAGGGGAGGCAGCCAGAGCTATCCCACAGAGGGAACACCCTAATGCCAACCTGCCACTGCCCCCAGTGCACAGGACACAGCACCACAATGGGCACATTTCCTAGTCAGGGATCCTTTGCCACAGCACAGTGGAACGGGACTGGCTCAGGCAGGGCAACGGTTGGTTACTCATCATAACCGTCCTTCTTCAAGATGGGCTGCTCACATACATTCAGTTACAGGTCTCTACGTGCCGCAGCACATGGTAGCTTGGAAAATCTTTCATGTTAACCTGTCAGGTCAGGATGCATGGTCAACACTCCCTCCACACTGCGGCTTCGTCTATATAGGTGACCATGACCCTGATCCTCCCAGTCCCATATACCTTTGCCAACTCTGTTAGCAGGGATGGTGGGAGGGACCTGAATGTATGTGAGCAGCCCATCTCAAAGAAGGATGGTTACGGTGAGTAACCAGCTGTTCTCCTTTGAGTGCTGCTCATATCATTCAGTTACAGATGACTGCTAGCCATACCCAAGGATCATCTCTTGCCTGTTGGACAATGGAGTAGTGCATCATGCGGGTATGTACCGATGACCACGTAGTGGCCCTGCGGATCTCTCGGATTGGGACCTTGGCAAGGAAGGCCGTGGAAGACACCTGAGCTCTGGTAGAGTGGGCTCTCACAGTCTCTGGGAGAGGCATGTTTGACCTTCCCTAGCAGTCTTTATTGCAGTTCATAATCCATTTGGAGATGCATTCGGAAGATACCGGAGAACCTCTCATGTGTTCCACGACTGCCACAAACAGTTGGGAGGTCTTGTGGAAGGATCATATGCACTCAATATAGATTAGGAGTGCTCTCCTCACATCCAGGGTGTGCCACTGTCTCTGTTTTTTTTGTTTGTTTGTTTGTTTGTTTTTTGTTTTTTGTTTTTGTCACCTGAGGGTCTGCATAGAAGACCGGCAGGCAGATCTCTTGATTCATGTGGAAGAGAGTGGCAAACTTGGGCAAGAACGAAGGGTGGTGACACAGGACCACATTGTCTGGGAAGAAAACCATATATGGGGGTTCAAAGGATAGGGCTCATAACTCTGAGACCCTTCTGGCCAAGGTAACGGCTACCAGAAAAGCCACCTTCCAGCAAAGCACGAGCAGGGTGGCTGAGTCTCAGGGCTCGTACGATGGTTCTGACAGACCCCGTAGCACTACATTCAAGTCCCACTGCGGGGTGGGGCTACGGACATGGGGAAAACTTTTTCCACTCCTTTCAGGAATCTATGGCAGAGGGGGTGTGAAAAGAGTGGGACCCCATCTATTGTTTGGTGAAAGGCCGAGATTGCTGCCAAATAAACTTTCAGTGAGGACAGAGATAGGTCTTTCTCTTTTAGGTCAAGAAGGTAAGCTAAAGTTGCCTGAATTGGTGCGGAGATAGGGTCTATGTTTTTATCATGGCACCAAGTGGAGAAGTGAGTTCATTTTGACATGTAGGTGAACATGGTGGAGGGTTTTCTGCTACCAACCAGGACCTTTTTAACCCTATCCCAGCAGTGTCTCTCTTGCTTGCTGAGCCAGAGAGCATCCAGGCTGTCAGGTGCAGGAGGCCTGGTTTGGGGTGCCGAAGGCAACCTGAGTCCTGTGTCAGAGGGTCCGCCCACCATGGGAGGCGGAGTGGGGTCCTCACTGAAATGTCTTGAAGGGGAGGGAACCAGTGTTGCCTGGGCCAGTCCGGGGCTATCAGGATGATACGCGCCTTGTACGCGAGGGCCTTCAGAAGCACCTGGTGAATCAGGGGAACTGGTGGGAAGGCATACATTAGGGCTCCCGACCAGTTGAGAAGGAAAGCATCGCTGAGAGACCCTTTCTCCCGACCTCAGAGGGAGCAGAACCGAGGGCATTTGTGGTTCTGCGCTGTGGCAAAGAGGTCAATCTGAGGGTTTCCCCATCTGGTTGTCAAGACAGAGAAAACCTCGCTGTGGAGGGACCACTCGTTATTCGCTAGTGGCTTTCTGCTGAGTGAATCCGCTATGTCGTTGTCCACCCCAGAAGATGGGTGGCAGTTGGCGTGAAGTGATAGTCTATCACTACTTGCCAAAGCTTGGTTGCTTCCTCGCATAGTGCCGAGGAGTGGACTCCCCCTTGGCAGTTTGTGTAGAACACAGCTGCTGTGTTGTCTGAGAGGATTTGGACCACTCTGCCCTGGATCTGGTCTAGGAAGGTCGTACAGGCCAGTCTGGTGGCTCTGAGCTCCTTCGTGTTTATGTGGAGGGAATTGTACTCGGGGCTCCAGACGCCTTGCATGGAGAGGCCCCTGGATAGCTGGGCACCCCACCCCAAGTTGGAGGTGTCCATTCTCAGGGTTACTGCAGGCTTGGACTCCCTGAACAAGATTTCCCCCCATTGCGAAGTCAGGGTCTCTCCAAATTTGGAGGGATTCCAGGGCATGTTGAGGAATCAAGATTACCTTGTCTAGACAGTCCCTTTCCAGTTGGAAGCTTATGGCAAACCAAAGTTGGAAAGGTTGCATCTGCAGACGGGCTCTTTGGATCACTGATGTGGCTGCTGCCATGTGACCCTTGAGCTGCATGCATCTGTGCACTGTGGCCAGCCTGGGCACCTAGAGCTCCGTGATGATGGTGCAGATGGACTGAAATCTTTACAGGGGCAAGGATGTGATGCCTTGCTGGGCATTTAAGCATGCCCCAGTGAACTCTATGTCCTGAGTAGGGCAAAGCTTGGACTTTTCCAAGTTTATGTGGAAGCCCAGGAACTCACACAGGTTCATTACCATGTCGACATGATCTTGGACTTGTCGACTTGACTTGCCCACTATGAGCCAGTCGTCTAGGTAGAGGAAGATCCTTACACCCCTCCTGCGTAGGAACGCTGCGACTGATGCAACACACTTTGTGAACGCCCTGGGGGCTAGTGATAACCTGGAAGGGAGGGTGGTGAACTGGTAATGAAGTCGTGCCATTACAAACCTGAGAAACCACCTGTGGTGGGGCTGAATGGCTATGTGGAAGTAAGCGTCCTTTAGGTCGAGGGCCGCGAACCACACTCCTGAGTATTGGGAGGGGATGATCTGTGGTAGGGAGATCATGCAGAATTTTATTTTCTTTATGTTTTTGTTGAGAGCTCTGAGATCTAGAACGGGCCATTGGTACCCGTTGGGTTTGGGGACCAGGAAGTAGTGGGAATAGAACCCTTTGCTGCATTCCCCCTTGGGAACCTTTTCGATGGCTCCGAGGGAGAGTAACTTCTAACATTCGGCCTCGAGCTTGCCTAGCAGATCACAGGAGGGGACGGTTTCCTGTCCTTGGGGGTTGAGAGGAACTGAATGAGGTATCCTCTGGCCACTGTGTCAAGGACCCACTGGTCTGACGTGACCCAGGTCCATCGTGCGGTGAAGTGACGGAGGCAGTTGGGGAGAGAACAGGGGTTGTGGAACACTGCCCTGGGGGGGGGGACCATCAAAAACGCTGTTTGTGGCCCGACGAACGGTCCAACCCCTGTCCGAGCTGCCTAAACAGGGAGACACCCAGCTTACCCCCTTTACCTGATTGACCTTTATCCTTGTCCAGGTCCCTGAGGTGGTACTGGGGAAACTGGAGCAATCTCGGAAACTGGGTCTGCAGTTGTAGCTGTTGTTTCAGTTGCTGTAGCTGCTGTTGTAGCTGGTGTGACCTCGAGGAACGCCTGACAGGTTGCAGGGTGTAGATCCTGAGGGACCTCAGAGTAGCCCTCGAGTCTTTCATACCATGCAGCTTTGCGTCTGTGGAAGGTGCAAAGAGGTCAGGACCTTTGAAGGGAAGGTCTTGGATAATTGTTGTGTCTGCGTGGAGAGACCGGAGTACTGGAGCCAGGCCAAATGGCACATCACCCCTGCCAATGCCATTGTGCGTGCTGCTGTGTCCACCGCATCGCAAGCTGCAGCAAGCACATCCCTAGATGCTCTCTCTCCCTTGTCCAGCATCACTTCCAAGTCTCTCAGGTGATCCTCAGGGATGACCAGCTGGAGACTTTGTAGAACTTCCCACAGGTTGCAGATCTACCGCGTCATCAAGGCTGAATGGTTTTAGATGCTCAGCAGAGGAGTAAACTTTCCTGCCCAGCAGGTCAAGCCCCCTTGCCTCCTTGCTCTCGGGCATGGTGCTAGGTTGGCCTTGTCTCTCCCTTTGGTTGACTGTGTCGACCACCAGGGACCCTGGGGCCGGGTGATGAAACAGGAAGAAAAAACCTTCTGAGGAGACAGAATATTTCTTGTCTGCTACTTGGACACTGACGGAATCAAGGAAGGTGCCCACCATTCCTGGACAATGCAGAACACCCTGGCGAGCAGGGGGATTCTGACTTTAGTGGGGGGGGGGCTGGATGACACTCATCTAAGAGGGAATCATCCTCCACCTGGATCACCCCTATCTTTAGCTTCAGGTTTGCCACCATGTGGTGGCGAAGGTCCTGTTCGATGTGAGGATCCCCTTTGCAGTCGGCGGACATATTGATTAATCGTTCAGCAGGTGATGAAGATGATGGGGCCCTTGATCTGCTTCGTTGTGTAGAATCAGGGTCCGGCTCATTATCAGAGAAATCCAAAGACTCCAGTGCTGGCGAGCAGGCATAGCGGGAGGAGGTGTCATTTGCCATTGCCTTCAGCCAATCGAGGATCCATTTGTTATGCGGGGACCTTGACAGCGGCATAGGCATCATGAGGGGAGCAGGTGCTTCCCGTGATGGGTGCCTTCGCCGCAAGCTTGGTGACACGGAGCTTTTCCAGGCTTGCTCTCTCAGGCACTCCTCTTGTGGGGGAAGAAAGGGATCTTCCAAGGATGACCTGGATGATCTCCCCCACGACAGTTGGCAGTCCAGTGCTGAGAATTCCTCAGAGAAGCAGTGAGGTGGAGCTGAAGATCTTGGGCCCGGTACCAGGTTTGACGGTGCCGGGTTGGAGATGGGTGAGGAGGCCCGGGATGGTGCTGGCATCGGTGAAGGTGTTACCAGTGCCAAGTCCGATGGTACTGGAAGTGACGTACCGGAAGTGGGGTTATCGGCGACAGTGCCAGGTCCAGCGGTACCCAGCTTTGTGGCGGTGCCGGGTTTGCCGATGGTGCCAGACTTGTGGGCAGTGCTGTGTCCAGTGGCTCTGAGGGAGGAAGTGCCGTTGTCGCTGGTTGCCTCTTGTTCTGCACTGAAGCCGGATTTAAATGCCCTTGACAAGCCGGTGCCTGAGCCAGGGCCCTACCTGGGGCGGCTGGAAGGCTACTGGGAGACCGGCGAGGTCAGTGCCTAGAAGGTACCAGGGAAGGTTGAGATCTTGGGCCTGGTACCGAGGATCGACGGGAAACTTGAGCCCGGGCCAATCCAGGATCCGGCGGAGTGCTGGTGGCTCAGCTGCTTTCGAGCAGAGTGGCTCCGGTCCCTGAAATTAGGCAAAGGCGATGCTCCCTTTCCAGCTGAGTCCTCCGCTTGAAGGATCAGCAAATGGGGCAGTCTGCTGTGAAGTGGGACTCACCCAAGCAAGCGAAGTATTTTTCATGCGGATCGTCCATTGGGAAAGCCTTTCAGCATCCTAAGCACGGCTTTAATCCTGGCATTTTGAGTTACACACTTAAAGACAAGCCCTTGCATTTCGCAAGATAACGCTGATTTGAACCGATGCTGATGGCGGAAAAAGGGACTGGGAGGGTCAGGGTCATGGTCACCTACATAGCTATGGCTGCGGTGTGGAGGGGGAGTTGGCTGTGCACCCTGACCTGACAGGATAACACTAAAGACTTTCTGAGCTACCGTGCTCTGCAGCACACAGACACCTGTAACTGAATTATGTGAGCAGTGCTCAAAGGAGAGCAGCCTGTAACTTGGGGGAGAGAGTGGGGCAGTCACTTGTGCCTCCCACTGGGGCTGGGCATGGAGGGACAGACAGACTGGGACAGAAAGTCACACAGGATATAGAGATAGCTGTGGACAGAGACATGGGGGACAGAGAGACAGACAGGGACAGGCAGACACACAGGAACAGACAGAAAGAGAGAGGGACAGTCAGACACCTGGGGACAGAGACAGACACAAACCCCGACAAAACAGTAGGAGATATGTGCATACGCACATGCACACGCACATCCTCAAATGCAGAAATCTCTCTCCTGTGTGTGATGTGTGAGAGTATCGCAGGCGGCCACTCATAAGCATGCCTAATGTCCAAGAACTAAACCTATTTTAATAATGCTGACACAGTGGTGAACCAGGCTGGTTCCAATCCTGGATGTGTCAATGTTCAGTGGAGACTGGGGCCCATGGCAGGAGCTGGCACTTGGTCTGCAGTGTCACACCTCACAGGTATGAAGCTGGCCCAAGGAGCAGAGTGCCCTCACACCACGTGTGACCTGTGCTCTCCAGGGACAGGCAGACCCCATTACAGAGGGACAGACATCCTGTCATGCATGACTCTTTGCAAGCAGCCCATCTCATGACCAGTGGTGAAGGGTCTGTCACTAACTCCCTTACACAGAAGGAGAGGGAGAGGCTGAGGTCCAGTATGAAGAGACTTGCCCAAGACCACATGGCAAGTCCTAGAGGACAGATGTCCTGGCTCCGTCTTCCAGGCTTTACCCATTACACTACCCACTTGCGGTGGCTTGATTCTCTCACGGCTAGGCCCAGGCCTGGTGCCATGCTGCCCCTCTGCCCCAATCCTCAGGCCCCTCTCTGGGCTGTGTTCTCCTGCAGCCCCCACATTTTGCATCATATGGGTGGAGGGACAGAGGTGGTACTGTGCAGCAGGAACGGCTGCATCTCAAAGGAGCACCACAGCCACTATGGAGAGAGTAACCTGGACCAGGTCCTCAGTGCCATGGAAGAAGTTGAGAGTGCCATTCCTGGGCATGGGCTCTTCCTCAACTTTCTAGATAAACAGTACATTATTTTCTTTATTGCACTAGCTGAGCCAGGGGTTAAAGCATGTGGGAAACTGGGATCACCTAGGAATATCATTCCAGGGCCCCACAAATCTGATGGGCCAGAGTTCTGGGGCACAGACTCCAGAATCTAGAAAAAAATGGGTGGAGAGCCTCACGGCTACATGCATGAAGGGGTCCCAGACAATACAGGAAGGGGGCACAGAGATTAGGAAGGTTCTGGGGCCCATCAACTTATGCTTTAACCACTGCAATCCTACTTCTGGCTTATGATCTCCACTGCGAGAAATAACCTTATTGCATAAAGCTAAACATTCCCTGTTCTACTCACACTTGGTCTGTTACAGACATGAGCCCTTCTTAGACTTGAAAGACACTGTATCATCCAGGCCTGCTCCCTCACCTTCTCCTGAGAGCTATGTTCCCACCAAACAGGAAACAGGCAGGGCTGCTGCTCCAAGTCAAAACTTTTACTGGTTTCTATTGGCTCCCCTGAGACTTTTTTCTAGGACTCACTATCTATGGTGTTAACTCTCTCACCCGCAAGGTTACTATACCATCTGCCAGCTCTCTCCATCAATAACCATCACTTGTAGCTCCTGCTACCTGCTGGCACCACCATACCAGGCATTGCTCTCATTGACTGATCTTGTCTGCTGCTCATTGGCCGCTCCCACCATCTGATCACTGACTCTCCTAGTGCTGGCTGTTTCCATTTGCTGGCTGTTCCAGCTGACCACAGGCACCAACTACTGCTAATCTTTCTTGCTTGTAAGTCAGCTTTCCCAATTTCACAGAGGACTTCAACCCTCTAGTTACTTCAAGCTCTTAATAATAAAAGAAAAGAATAAGAATAAGAATAAGAATAAGAATAATAAGAATACACCTTTCTGCTGAAACAGAAGCTAAGTCATTGTTCAAAAATAGCAGAGACTCAATGAAAAATCTTAAACTTTGCCTTTTAACAATGGGAGACAGATTAAACATTACCTGGGACATAGCTCTTTGCCAGAGCCCATGCAGCCACAGGATAAACCCCTCCAGTAAAAGAACAACAACAACAACAACAAGAAGGAGTTGTGTGGCACTTTAAGACTAACAGATTTATTTTTTGCATGAGCTTTCGTGGGAGAAGATCCCACTTCCTCAGATGCTTCAAAGATGGGTGAACTTACAGAAAGGAATGAAACTAAATGCAAGGGGGTGTAAAACATAGGATCAGGTCATAAAGTAACAGCAAATCAGAGCAGTTTACAGGCTCAAACCATGGAAAGCCTGAAGTCAAATTACCCTTTGTAATGGGAAAAGAACCCATAGTCTCAATTGAGTCCTGCTTTCACAGAATTTAGCTTGCATATTAATTCGAGTTCAGCTGTTTCTCTTTGAAGTCTTGATGTCCCAGGTACAGCTCTAACGACAGTCATTAACAAATCCATCATCAAGTGACTAGGAGGATGGAAGTGCTCAGCAACTGGTTTCTTTCTTCTTTGATTTCTGATATCAGCTCTGTGCTCAAAACAGGGTCTGGCATTCTTCTAAGTTTAGTTATGGTAACAGTGGGTATCTCTACACTGCAGCTTTAGGTTGACTAAGCCTGCTTTAAGTCGACCTAAGGTACTCCCTGGCCCCATTCAGAATTTAATAAGTCGACTTAACGACTTAATAACGCTTTCCCTGAAGGACGACTCTGGAGGCCCAATCCAGCCCCAGACACCACTGATCACCCTGTGGAATTGACCAGACTGGGTCCCTGGTGGCAGCGTTTGTGGTTGGGGCCAGATTGGCTCTGAGCTGCCTGCTAGCAGTCACAAGCAGTGTGGGGCCTGATCCATATCCCAGCCCCCTGCCACAGGTGGTGGGGACTGGGAGCCATCTCCTTATGCTGGTGGTAAGCAGCTGGGAGCACAATCCAGCACCCAGCCCCTTGCCACAGACAGCAGGAGTCAGCTCCCAGGCCCTGCTGCTTGCAGAAAGGGGCTGGAAACCAGATCAGATTCCCAATCACTAGCTGGCAGTGGCAGACACTGGTTCCCATCCACTTGCTGGCAGCGGCAGGAGTTGTCTCCCTGCTGGCAAGGGGCTCGGTGCTGTATCCGGCTCCCATCCAGCTGCCAGTGGTGGCAGAAGCCAGACTGGGTCCATGAGGCTGGATCAGGGCTCCAGAGCCAGATTGTTTTGACAGTTATAATATGAGGGGTTGATAAAAATATAATGAATGCAAGAAGTATTCCTTTAAGTAAACCAATCAAGCTTGCAGCATTTAGACGGGCTTAGCTATAATTCTGGCTAGCATGTGATGAGTATCAGGACTGAATACAAAATGTAATGAGAATATTGCAACCTACTGTAGAAGTAATGCATAATAAAAGTCAAAGATATATTAATTTGAGAGACGATGAACAACAGAAAGAGAAATCATAACGAGAAATATTAGGCCCTGTTATTCACCAATAATTTGCCGATAATAAATGTCAATCTTCACCAAAATCAAAGAGGACTTGTGATTATATGCTGATGATGCTACATGCCAAAGAGCAAGATAATCAATATGGCATTAAGTTTAATTAAATGGACATGACATGAATATATCTGTGAAAAATAAAGTGCAACAGAGTATCATTTAGAGGGAAACAGCTGAGCAGAAGTTAAAGAGAGAGAGAGAGAGAGAGAGAGAGAGAGAGAGAGAGATTGGTGAGAAAGAAAAATAGAAAAGAGATGACTTTGCAGTGCAGAACAGTCACAAGAAACATAGCAGCCTATTCTGTACTGGCTGCCCAAAAGCCTCACACCAGAGCTTGGGGGAGTGGGGAAGACAGATGCTTCTTTTATGGCTCTGGGTAAAGCCTGAGGATTTTTTTTTTTTTTTTTTTTTTGCTGATGGAAGAGTTTTACATCACATAATTCTGATTTGAGGTTTTGCAACATTCTATGGGAAATTATCAATTTCATCAAAGTTTTAGATGGGAAGTTATTAAGATTTTTGGTTTCTATGGGTATGTCCACACGAGTCTTTTATTTTGAAAAAACAATAGTTGTTTCTAAATAAAAAAACCCTATGTCCACACGACATTTTCCTGTTTTGAAACGATGAAGCCTGTCATTTCGAAACAAGAGCCATTGTTTTGAAATGGCTTAAACCACTTTGATTTCAAAATAATGCCATTCGGACATGTTATTTCGAAACAATGCTTGTTTCGAAATAATGGTCCTGACCTTCTTCCCAGGGTGCACAGCACCCAAAGGAAGCAGGCAGTACTGTCCCGTGCCCTTGCCTGCCAGCGTGCTGACAGTCCTGTTCAGGCATGGCAGCATGTGGCTCCTCTGCCCCAGGGGGGGCGACGCCGTGCCCCCATCTGGACTGCTGAGGAAGTCCACTGCCTCCTCAGCATCTGGAGGAGGAAGGACATCCTGTCCCGGTTCCGGGCTAGCCACCGGAACCGGGACATGTATGTGGACATTGCCACAGAGTTGTCCGCTCAGGACCACAAGTGCACCACTGAGCAAGTGTGCTTGAAAATAAAGGCCCTGAGGCAGGACCATGCCCAGACCAGGAAGGCACGGGAGCTCCATGATGAGCGCCATGCCTTCCTGGGGCCGGAGCCCAGTGGCCTGCCAGCTCGAGCTGTCAACAGCGGCCAGTGCCCAAGCTCATCCTCCGGCCCTGAGGCAGCAGACACCGAGTCCAAGGTGGCCCTGGATGTCAGGCAGCCTCCTGCCGCACTGCCACCAGCAGCAGAGGCCGCACCAGGGACCCCTGAGCTGTTCCCTGCCCAACAGGAGAAGGAGACCAGCATGGAGGACCAGGGGCCTGAGACCATCCCGGCCCCTGGGGAGTCCGAGACAGACACAGGGACATCGCGCCGGACCTCTGGAGCCCCTGTGGGTGAGTCTTCCTCTCCCGCATAAGCACACCAGGCTGGGCCTGTCCAGGTCATGGGCAGTGAAGGGTACAGGGCTGGGCACTGAGGCAGGTAGGGCATAGGGTCGGTGGGTGCAGAGGCCCTCCCATGGGCACGGGTACCCGAGAGACATGTGGCACCAGGGTCACATTCCCCTGTGTGCCCAGGGTTGGTTAACACAGGATGGGTGTCAAAGATGCAGTTGTATCTTGGGCAGGGTGGAGAGCATGCAGGCCACACCACTGGCAAGTGACCTTGGGAGACTCCCTAGAGCAAGGTGTGGGTGAGTCCAGCTCACCATTGTGCGCACCACTAGCATGTGTGCCTCCAGGGTATGGTTACCAGATGTCAGGCAAAAGGGGAACATGATCTCCTTTCTACCTTTGTGTTCTTCTTTTTATCTTCACATTCTCTATCTGGCAGGCATTTTAAAATACAGGATTTTGTCAGGCTTATTACTTATAGGGGTTGAAGTATCCGGGAATGCCATAGAATACCTTACTTTTAAGGGAAAGTGTTCCAGGACCCGCTAAAAACTGAAGAACATTACATTCATACTACATTTTCTCCCATGTGTCCTCCAATGTCCTCCTTTTCATACTTCCTTGTTCTCCTTTCCAGGCTTTGGGATTTGGTAGCCCTACCCCAGGGCAATGTCCCACAGGATCCTGAGTCCTGCTAACAGTCAGGGCAGAGGTGTGTGCTGCAGACAGGCTGCACACAGACAGGGCCAGCAGGCACCAGGGGCCAACTGTGTTTTATGCTTCCCTCCAGCAGGTCGCCCAGCTGCCCGCCGCACACCACCACCGAGTCCACGCGGCAGCCTGAGGCCACAGTGGAGGAGGAGGAGGAGGAGGAGGAGGGCCCCCCCCGGACATGCGGGGAGATTCTTGAGACCCTCAATGAGCTGGGCCAGCAGATGGAGGCATCCACCCAGGCATGGTGCCAAGAACAGGCCAAGCGCCAGGAGTCTGCCCTCCGCCTGCTGCTACAGGTGGCAGCCGCAGATGACGGCGTGGTCACCGCACTGGAGCGGCAGGTGCAGACCATGGAGCGCCTAAGTGACTGCCTGACCACTGTGGTCAAGGACTTGGCAGGTCTGCGACTGCCAGCTGGTGGAGCGCATGGCCCCGCCTAAGAACTCCCCTGCCCCCCAGACTCCCCGACCTCCTTCCCTAGTCTCCCCCTTCCAAGTTGCAAGCCCTCACCCCAGACTCCCCCTTCCCCAGACTCCACTGTCCAAGTTGCAGGCCCTCCCCCCCAGACTCCCCCTCCCATTTCCCCATACCTTAAACCTCCCCAGCCCTAACCTGCCCCAACCCCTGTTTTGTTAAATAAATAGTTTTACACACATATTTTTGGTTGTGAGTGGTTTTATTGGGGGTAGTTCACAGTGCGGGTGGATGGGTGGGGGCTGGCTGTGGGCAAAAGGGGGAAAGGGTGATGTGGGGCAGGGCAGGCCTGGCCCTCAGAGTTCCTCCAGGGCAAAGGTGGTCATGAGTGCATCCCGAACTGTCACAGCTCTCTGTGACGGCTGCTCCCATGCGGGCACAGGTCTGGGTTGCTCATAGTCCCCGACGAGGAGTTGTGCCTCAGCTTCCCACACAGCAGCAACAGTCTTGCCCCACACCTCACAGAAGTTGTGCAGGGTCACATACGCGCTGATGACCTGCGGCATTGTCTTCTGCGCAAGGTAGAGGCATGTAAGGAGGCACCTCCAGTGTGCCTTCAGGTGGCCAAATGCCTACTCAAACACCTGGCGGCAGCGGCTCAGCTGGCAGTTGAACATCTGCTGGCGGGGATCGAGGGGCCCTGCGTACGGCTGCATGAGCCATGGACGGAGGGGATAGGCCCCGTTTGCAACAATGAGGATGGGCACCTCTACTCCCCCAACATTGATGTTATGAGGGGGGAAGAAGGTGCCCGCCTCCATGCCCAGGTACACGGCAGAGTTATGGAGGACCCTGCCATCATGGGCCCTCCCTGGCCATCCCACATAACAGTTTTGAAAAATGCCCTGGTGGTCCACAAGAGCCTGCAGGATGAGAGAGCAGTAACCCTTGCAATTTCTGTACTCCGCAGCTCTGTTCTCGGGGGCTCGCACGGGGATGTGCATGGCGTCCAGTATCCCTACACAATTGGGAAAGCCCAGTGTGGCCATGCCTACAATGGTGTCCTGCAGGTCCCCTTGGGTGACCAGGTGTCACAGCAGGATCCTGTTGATGGCCCTGGTGACCTCCAACAGAATGTTGCTCCACAGACCTGTGCGACTCCGGAGTGGCCATCTTCCACAGAGCGACGGCCACTCTTTTCTCCACAGGGATAGCAGATCTCATGGTGATGTCCCTTTGGCACAGCAGCGGGGCGAGTTCTGCGACCAGGAGGTTGAAGCTGGCCCTGCTCATGCGGAAATTCCTCCGCTACTGGTCATCCCCCCAGGTTCGGAGCACTACCCGCTCCCACCAGTCTGTACTGGTCTCCCAGGCCCAGACCTGGCGAGGCACAAGGGGCAAGGGAAGTAGCTCTGCTTTGCAGCCCAGATGGATGACAGCCTGAGCACAGGCTGGGCACCATCAGGGTCTGCAAGGAGAGTGTCTATTTGTTGCACGGCACTGGCTAGGCAGCCGGGCAGAGTCCATGTCTGCGTTTCACAGTGCACTGCTAGCCAGTATGGACAGGGAAGTGAGGTTGAGGCCAGCTTTGATGGGATTGGCTGGCAACATGGTTGCCGACATGGCCCAGGGAGGGGGCCATGTTGCCACACCTTCCATGGTGCCCTTCCCCTAAAGTGAAATAGCAAGTCCTGTGTTTGGACATGTTATTTCAATTCCAGCTTTTCCCTTATTTCAAACTGATTTTTTGGTTATTTCGAATTAACTTGTTTCAAAATAAGGGCTTTATTTCGAAACGAGTAGTTTCAAAATAATTTATTTTGAAACAATGCCCTGTGTGTGGACATAGCCTATAAGTCTGAAACATTTCATTTATATTTTATAATTCTGACTTTCATGTTACATTGGTTGATCTAAGGATATATATGTAATGTATCTGATGAAGTGGGTTGAAGCCCACAAAAGCTTATGCCCAAAGCAATTTGTTAGTCTTTAAGGAGCCACAGGATTCTGGCTTTTGCTGCATATAGACTAACATGGGTACCCCTCTGGAAATTATGTAATGTAAGTTCATATAAATATTTAGGCCTATGCATTTGCCTGAGATGTGATTATGGGCCTCTGGGCCTGCCTCAGAGTCAAAGTCTCTGAACTACACATTATCTAAGGACAAAGATATAATGTGTCCCTTTTGCCTGTCTGCAATCAGATGGGTTTTTCTTTATTACTGTGAAAAGATAAGGGATGCCATTAAAATGTTTTGAAGTGCAGTGAAGGTGTGATATATGAATGCACAAATGAGGAAAGGCTTTGACTCCTTTGCAAAGCACAAAACATGCCAGAGCAAGGCCAAGCAGACAGATTGGAAAGCAAGGGTGGTACAGGGAGATGTTACGAAAAGAAACATAAGCGTGAGGCCATAAACTGACCATGGCCAAGTTGTGACATCACTCTCTGCCCTCCCATGGGATACAAAATGATTTGTGTCAAAGCCCCAAGACCCTGACCCTTCAAAATGGAATATGGCCCTATATCAAAGGGGCTGGTACCAGGGGAAGGAGGTGGGTACAGACAAAATTAAAGCTATTAGGAAGAGGGAGCTGAAGAAGGGGCTTCATCTGCCTGTGAAACAATGGTCAGGGAAAGAGGGAGTTCTATAAGTGTATAGAGCTAGGATTGGGAGGGAAGGAAACTCTATCAGCATATAGAGAAATAAGCTGTACTGGCATGAAGAGCTTGGGAACGCCGCAAGAAATCCTTTGCAGAATGCCTGCACAGTGAACTCTGAACTGCAGCTTTCTAGCAAACTGTGCTGGGACAGCACAGACAGGGCTGGGGAACCCTTAGAGATAACATTATAAATTATAATATAAAGTAGCATCAATGAAGTCTATGCAAAATGTTGTTTCAAGTTTCCCTAAACAAAATTTAACATTTGTATTTTGTGGGAACTTTCAAACTTTTGTCCCAGTTGAGAATGGGGGTTGGGGGGGTGAGAAGACTCCTACTTTCCCAGATAGTGAAGTGCTGGTTTGTGACTCACTCCAGTTCTGATGAGTGCAAACAAAATACTGTGTTTGGCCCTTAATAACTCAGGCCTGATCCTATACTCTTAATGACATAAGGGAAAGTAAGAAACTATTTAAAGCATCTTTAGGAATCAATTTCATCTAACCTGGAATAGCCAACATCATCGTGCAATAACCATCAACATGCTGATATTATGGGGAAGAGTTAAGGTTGTTTGGTAATTTAATGGAGTGGTTCTCAACCTTTTGTGTGTCACAACATGCTGTCAAGCACATCACAATTCCAAAGGACATAGCCACCTACTTCCCCCTGGCCAAATCCAGCTATTACCCTGGCTCTCCATGACACACTTACCCCTGTGTGGTAACACACTGATGTGCCCCAATGCCGTCATTGAGAACCACTGCCTTAACTGACCATTTCTAGTCTTTAACATGCTTGAATTCTTTTAGGTCTAAAATTAATTTTGAATTCCCAGGTACGTAATTCCTGCTCTGTGATTAAGTAAAATATCCATAATGTCTTTTACATGAAAATTGCATATATGTACTCAAACTTAACACCAGTTTAACTTATCTGCGAATTACAAGGATGGCAGGTAACAACCCATTTATTTTGATTACCTAACACTTTCCATTAGAAATGATTCTGGTGGCCTTTCTTTGGGAACCTCCGACAACTTCCCTGTTTCAACAGGTCTGGGATATTCAGCAATGGAATCTGCTGTGCCTACATTAGTGGCTTCTCCTTGTCCTATGAAACTCTGGTCAGATTTGGCTGACTGTGAGTGTTAAAATTATCATTCCCCGCTCTGTTACTTGAGTTCCAGTAGAAATGCTGACAGCCTGTTGAAGTCCAGGCCAGGCAAACAATATCACCAAAGTACCAGAAGTACACACTGGCCTGTAAACAGGTGGAGTTACCCAAGAAGCTGCAGAACGGGATGAGAGCAGGGCTGTGCTCTCCTCCACCACTCTATAAATCACCAAACCCAGCATATAGCCCCAGTGTAACAAGGCCAGGCCATGTGCAGTCTGCATGCTTTGGTCAGTGGGTAAGCTGCGGGTAGGAGATGAATAGCAAGGTCATGAAGAAGCTGGGTTAGGATGCCAGAAATTCAGGGTCAGGCACCAGGTTATAGACAACAAGCAAACAATGAAGTAAGGGACAAACCAGGGTCAGAAGCCAGAGTCTGGGGTCCACAGCAAATGAGGTCTGGAGCAGAAACGGCAGACAGTCTGCATTGTTACTCAGACAGTTCCTCAGACTGGGTTCCTGTTTTAAATACTAGCACCAGGCAATCATGAGGGCTGACCCTGATACCTTGCTGGGAAGTATTTTCTGTGGCGCCTCACTCCACAGGGTCTAGCAGACACCCAGCATAAACTTCTGGGGCAACGTGAAACCCTGAGTGGCTCAGGACTCCTCCTGTCTCAGGTTCTGTTCTTGCAGGTTTTTACATCCTCCCCTATTTTGAGATGATGCTAATCAAGGACTGCCCACATAAGCCCAGTAGAACTCCTACACCAGGTCAAGGGATTGGACATGGGATGCAGACTTCCCAGCGCACTTTTCAGGGTATCAGCTGTCTCAGCACAGCAGACAATATAGGTGGCCATGTGTCTGTCAGCAGGGTCAGTTCTTCCATAGAGGCAATCTAGGCTGTTGCCTAGGGCACTAGCCATTCGGGGGTGGGTTCCAAGACCTTGGCTGGGGCCGGCAAGCTCATCCCGCCCTGCTCTGCTCAAGCATGGAGCCTCAGGCAGGAAGCTGTGTTTTGGCTGACTCTGTTCTAAAAAAGGTAAATGGGGGGTTGGTCTACCAGGGCAGTGGTTGCGGGGGGGTAAGGAGCATTCTGGTTGGGAGGCTGGTGGGGGTACAAGTGGGGGGATCCCAGTGGTGGCTCTGGTCCCCAGCCACAGCTCCACTCCCCAGTCAGGGCCAGATCCAAGCGGCCACAGTGGGTCTGCTCTCCACCTGGGCTGGACACAGGTGGCAGCCCAACTCTCCAGGTGGGACCAGACCCCCCACTCATGGCACCGCTCCCCGGATGGGTCTGGATCCCGCCAGTGATAGTGTCACTCCTTGGCTGCGGACAGATCCCGGCAAGCAGCTGGGGGGAGGTGCTGCAGCCAGATACCTACCTGCGACTAGGGAGGCGGGGGGAGGGACCAAAATAACACATGGCTTAAGGCATCAGAAAACCTTGGACTGACCCTGTCTGTCAGGAATTGAAGATAGTATGTCCTTTGTATTCCTTGTGACCCTGGATCTCAAACAGTGATGGTGTGTTTTGGTCATGAAAGAGGTTGTCAGTGTAAGATATCAGGAGGAAAAAAATGGGATGTATTCTGAGACAACGGGAAAGATGTAGTTTAAGGTAACTGGATTCATCTACTGGCACATGCACGTTAGGGTGAGATCAACGTGAGGTATTTCAAGGCAGACTAGCTCATTTTTTACCACTTCACTGAACCCTTAATGGTACTGATATAACTGGATGGTCTCATTAAATTTGACATCAGTCACAAGTCACAAGAAATTAGTGGTATCAGAGGAAACTGACCCTACCCTGATGAAGATTCCAGAGGAGTCTCTGAAGAGCAGAAGTGATGTGCGGCACTGAAGATGGTAGCAGAGGCTTGCAGGAAGCTGCCCCAGTTGGAAAACACTGGGCTGTTCTTCTCCAACAGAGAGGAAGCCCAATGAGTGCTTTGCCAGAGACCAGTTGGCCACTGTCTGGTCTGGGGTATGCTCAGGGATGGAGCAGGAAGAGCAGCCAGAAGTAGTTCAGAAACTTCCAGAATTTACAATAATCCTCATCAAATTGGGACAGCCAGCAGAAAGCCACCCTACACTACTCAGTATGATGGGAAAAGGTTAGTAACCCAGAATCAGAAAGGCCAAAGCACAAATGGAGTTGAGGCTAGTGAGGGATGTAAAGGATAACAAGAAGGGGTTCTACAAGTATGTTAGTAACAAGAAGAGGATCCGGGATGGTGTAGGTTCCTTTCTGAATAGGGCAGGCATCCTTGTGACAGAGGATGAGGAAAAAGCTGAAGTACGCAATGCATTTTTTGCTTCAGTTTTCACAGGCAGGGTCAGTTCCCAGCCCAGTACCATGGGTGTGGCAGCTGGGAGAGAAGAAGAGAGGCCCTTGGTGACAGAAGGTCAGGGTAGGGACTGCTTAAAGAAGCTGGGTGTGGACAAGTCCATGGGGCCGAACAAACTGCATCCAAGAGTGCTAAGGGAATTGGCCAATCAGATAGCAGCACCGCTGGTCATTATTTTTCAAAACTCATGGAGAATGGGGGAGGTGCCAGAGGATTGGAAAAAAACAAATGTAGTGCCTATTTTCAAGAAAGGGAAAAAGGAGGATCCAGGGAATTACAGACCAGTCAGCCTCACCTCAATCCCTGGAAAAATTATGGAGCAGATTCTCAAAGAATCCATCCTCAAACACTTAGCGGAAAATAAAGTGATCAGGAACAGTCAGCATGGATTTACCAAGGGTAAATCATGCCTGACCAATCTCATTTCCTTCTATGATCAGATGACTGGTTTTCTGGATGCAGGAAGAACCGTTGATGTGATATACCTTGATTTTAGCAAGGCTTTCGATACAGTTTCCCACAGCATTCCCACTGGCAAATTAAGGAAGTATGGGTTGGATAGGTGGAGTATAAGGTGGATAGAAAACTGGCTAGATCAACAGTTTCAGCATGTAGGAATCAATGGTTCCATGTCTAGTTGGCAGCCAGTCATGAGTGGTGTGCCCCAGGGGTCAGTCCTGGGGCCGGTTCTGTTCAACATTTTCATCAATGATCTGGATGATGGAATAGACTGCACTCTCAGTAAGTTTGCAGATGACGCCAAGCTGCGGGGACCAGTAGACATGTTGGAGGGCAAGGACAGGATTCAGGGAGACCTAGATAAATTGGAACAGTGGGCCAATAGAAATCTTATGAGGTTCAATAAGGACAAGTGTAAAATCCTGCATTTGGGATGGAAAAACCCCATGCACTGCTACAGGCTGGGAAACATTCAGCTAAGTAGCAGCAGTGTAGAAAAGGCCCTGGGGGTCATGGTGGATGGGAAGCTAGATATGAGTCAGCAGTGTGCTCTTGCTGCCAAAAAGGCCAATGGCATACTGGGCTGCATCAGAAGAAGTATTACCAGCAGATCAAGGGATGTGATCATTCCCCTCTATTCTGCACTGGTGAGGCCACATCTAGAATACCGTGTTCAGTTTTGGGCTCCCCACTACAAAAAAGACAGGGGCATGCTAGAGAGAGTCCAGTGGAGGGCAACCAAAATGATTAAAGGGCTGGAGCACAAGCCCTCTGAGGAAAGACTAAAAGCATTAGGCTTATTTAGTCTGCAGAAGAGAAGATTGAGGGGGGATTTGATAGCAACCTTCAACTACTTGAAAGGAAGCTCTAAGGAAGATGGAGCTCGACTGTTCTCGGTAGTAACAGAGGACAGAATGAGGAGCAATGGTCTCAAGTTGTGGTTAGGGAGGTCGAAGCTGGATATTAGAAAAATAGTTTTTACTAGGTGAGTGGTGAAGCATTGAAATGAGCTGCCTAGGGAGGTGGTGGAATCTCCATCTTTGGAGGTGTTTAAGGCCTGGCTGGACAAAACCATGACTGGGATGGTTTAGTGGGAGTGGTCCTGCCTCTGGCAGGGGGTTGGACTAGATGACCTACAAGGTCCCTTCCAACCCTATGATTCTATGAATTCCCATAGCCCCAGGTTCTGACCCTGCACATTGTTATACAGTCGCCAGTTTACAGATACCACCATGCTCAACCTTCGGTTGCGAAACTCACACATCAGAACCATGTTTTACATACTGACAGGGAGCTCAGGAAATCTTACACTATGCCCAGGACTGGAAGCAGAAGCCCATGTATAGGGTTCAATGGGGAGGGTGCTGCCCCATTACTGCACCCAGCTCTGGTTAGTGCCTCCCCATCCAAGGTGAATGTTGGGGAGTAGTATGCAGAATTCTGATTGATTCTCAGCTACAAAACAATCAGCCAATGGGGAGGCAATCACTGGAGAAGAGTGGGAGTGTTGGAGTCAGCATCTGTGTTGGTGGGGAAGCAGAGTAGACAGGAGCCTGATGCACAACTAGATTATAACTGTCAGTTTATTACTCATTATTGAATATCTTAATAGGTTACCCATGTGTCTGTGATGTCACATTAGTATACAGAACAATGCATGTGAACCTGAAATCTCTGCATTTACCATTTCACGCTGAGAACCCATCATGACACTAGGGTTCTCCCAGTGTAAGGGCAGGCAAAAAGAGACAGACAGACTGGAATCGGCTAGTCCCCTTTCCCTTGGCAGAGCATGTAGTGTTAGCAGAAAACCTGTCACTCTCAGCAAGACATGGAGTAGTATACCAGGGTCTCTCCAGTGGTCTTGATGCCTCCTCCTGGCTATGTAGGGAGTCAGCTCTTAGCCAGGCAGATTGTCTCACACTTGGTCCATTCTCTAGCACACCCTCCTTCTCAAGACTCAGCTCCTCTCTTTGTGGGGATTGTGCCGTCCCAGTTCTAACGCCTTCCTCATGTGGCTATCATAGTCCTGCCACCAGTCCTATGGTGGTCAGGGATGCAGAAGGGCCCCAAGTCTGACCAGTACTCTTGGTCTTGGCCTAGAGATCCTATATGTGTGGCTGCTACTCACAGCAGCTTTTGCTGTGCCTCCCACAAAACTCCTCCATCAATTTCCCTGGAACACCGCTCCAAGGCCCCAGGATCTTCTCTGTATTACTTCAGGGTCTTTGGCTCCGTTGAGTCCCAGGTGGGGAAGTAAGAAAACAGATTGACAGAGCCAGATGGGTTCCCTGAAGTCAACTACTGCAGGAGAGGCCCAAAAAAGAAAACAGAATGCCACTGGTCACCACATACAACCTGTCAAGGCTTTTTCCCCACTCTGGCACTCTGAGTGCAGAAGGTGGGGGCCTGCAACGGGCCTTAAAAGCCACTGGCCTTAAAGCCTGCTCTTAAAAGTCTCCAGGGCCTCCAATTCCTGGCCTTGGAGTGGTATCGCTGCCACCACCCAAATGCAAAAAACCTCTTCAGACCCAGGAAGGCGCACTTGGGAATTCCTCCCTGGGAGGTACTTGCAATCCTGTTTATTCCTCTCTCAGGAAAGTGACTGGACCCAAGCTGCATATGAGCTGGAACTGGAACTGGAACAGGGTTCCCTCTAGTAGCTGTCTGTGCAGTCTAAGGCACGTGCACACAAACCTCTTGCCTTCCAGGACACAGAACCAGAACTTACTTAAAAGGTAAAATCTAATAAAAAAGAACAGATAAGAAACACAGAGAGTTGCTTCTCTGCGAATTAACTTAGGTAGTTACAGGGTAGTGTGTGGGGGGTTACATGTGCTCAGCACAGAGAAATCCAAAAAAACAAGCCAAAAACAAAGAAAATACCCTGACCGCATCTAAATAAACATTCCCTGTTCTACTCACATCTGATCAGTACCAAACTTAACTTATCTCTGGTAAGGATGTTGCTGGATTCTTCCTCAGGCCCCTCTGGCCTCCTCCTGATCCTTCCAGGAGCTCTACTGCCTCCAGATAGGCCCAGGCCAGGCTGCTGTTCCAGTTCAAAAACCTGTGCTTCCTTCCTATTGGCTCTCCTGGGACTCACTGACCAGAGTGTTAACCCCTTCCTCCCCTAGGTTTACTACACAACCCCCAAGTCAGGCCTCTCCAACAGATCATTAAGGACCTACAGCCTATACTAAAAGATGATCCCTCACTCTCTCAGCCTTGGGAGACAGACCTCTCCTTGCCTACAGACAGTCCCCTAACCTTAAGCAGATACTCACTAGCAACTACAGATATAACACAAGAAACATTAAAGCAGGCACACACCCCTACAGCAAACCTCGTTGCCAACTTTTCCCACATATCTGCACAAAAGACACCATCATAGGTCCTAATCATGACAGCTACTCCATCAAGGGCTCATTCTCCTGCTCATCCACTAATGTGATTTATGCCATCATGTGCCAGAAATGCCCTGACACCTTACACACTGGACAAGCAGGACAATCCCTGTGCAAAAGGATAAAGGGGCACAAAACTGACATCAGAAATCACAAAACAGAAAAAAAAAAAAACAGTTGCTGAGCACTTCCATCTTTCTAATCACACTATGGATGATTTGTTAGCAACTGTGCTCAAGGAAGTCAGTGGGACATCAAGACTTCAAAGAGAAACAGCTGAATTAGAATTGATATGCAGGTGAGATTCTCTGAAAGCAGGACTGAATCATTACTATGGCTTCTTTTCCCATCACAACAAGTAATTTGACTTCACCATCCTTTATGTGGTGTTTCCCAGTGTTTGAATCTTAACAACTGCTCTGATTTGCTGTTACTGTATGACCTGATCCCATGTTTTACATTCCCTTGCATTTGTTTTCAGCCCATTCTGTAAGTTCCCCCATCTTCAAAGTGTCTGACGAAGTACGATTTTCTCCCACAAAAGCTCATGCGATAAGTAAATCTGTTAGGGTATGTCCATATGTCTCTTTTATTTTGAAATAACACTGGTTGTTTTGAAATAAAAAACTGAATGTCCACACAATGTTTTCTTATTTCAAAATGACAGGCTCTGTCATTTCGAACTAAGAACTGTTATTTCAAAACAGCTTAAACCCCATTCATTTCAAAACGGCTGTTATTTCAAAATGTTTATTTCAAAGTAAGGCCATTGGGACATGTTGTTTCAAAACACCACCATTGTTTTGAAACAACTTTTTCAAAATGACATGTCCAAACGGCCTTATTTTGAAATAACCATTTCGGAATAACAGCCATTTCAATAGCAGGCTTCCCCTTAATTTGATTTAACTTTTTCTTAATTTGAATTAACTTATTTGGAAATAATGATGTATGTGTGGACATAACCTTAGTCTTTAAGTGTCACAGGACTCCTTGCTTTCTTTCCCATAATGTTTCTGTGGGGACTGTTCTGTTTAAAATTAATTTTGTGTTCTTAGGATAAGATTAATTAAGTTAGTAGTTAATAAATTGCATTGATATGTTTATAATAAGTAGTATTTTAATGTGGGATGGTAACACTGAGCAATCTTTGCTGTGAGTCATTTATAGACTGGATCCTGGGTCTCCAGCTGCTTCCCCATAGGAGTTGGGGCATTGTTTGTTTGTTTTTGAGGGACTGGAGAAGGACAATTAAAAGAATTCTAGCCCACTCTTGATGGTTACATAGGCAGGGATCAAATTAGTCCAGATTAAGTTTGCTAGTGTAGACATAGCCCAAGAACCTTCCTAACCCTTTCCTGGTCAGTGGGGAGCAGGTTCCCCAACAGAAGCAGAAATTCTCCTGAATTTGAGGGACAAAGGAAACAGCTAGGCTGAGCCAACCTTGCCAACAATGACTAGACCAGGCCCAGTGACTGGTCCCAACAATCCATTTGACGCTTTTGGGGTATGTCCACATGAGTATTTTATTTTGAAACAACACTGGTTGTTTCAAAATAAAAAACTGAATGTCCACACGACGTTTTCTTATTTTGAAATGACAGACTCTGTCATTTTGAAATAAGAACTGTCATTTCAAAACACCTTAAACCCCATT
The DNA here is from genome assembly GCA_007922195.1 of Podocnemis expansa. NCBI lineage: Eukaryota > Metazoa > Chordata > Testudines > Podocnemididae > Podocnemis > Podocnemis expansa. The sequence goes on along the minus strand of ML683440.1, from coordinate 133,999 downwards.
CATTTTGAAACGGCTGTTATTTTGAAATGGTTATTTCAAAATAATGTCATTTGGACATGTTTCAAAACAACACTATTGTTTCGAAACAACTGTTTCAGAATGACATGCTCAAACGGCCTTATTTCGAAATAACCATTTCAAAATAACAGCTGTTTTGAAAGCAGGCTTTCCCTTAATTCAACTTAAGAAAATGTTAATTCAAATTAACTTATTTTGAAATAATGATGTATGTGTGGACATAGCCTTAGATAACAGCCTTCTCCTATTGGCAGCTAAAGCTATTAGTCCTCCAGATTTAGTAGCCACAATGCAGGCTTCAGGGCTGAAGGCTGAGAGGTCAAAGCTGCTGATAACTCATCGGGGGAAGAGGCTTACTAGAAAAGCCTAGAATAGAATTTTATTTTATCTTTAAAAAGCCCTTCAGAAACACCGCACGTGTGTGTGCGTACGTGCACGCGCGCGCGCACACACACACACACACACACACACATTGTGTTAAAGGAAAACTGATTTCCAAGTCCAGCAGTCAAAAACTAGGAAATGGATTTAAGTGAAGTGAAACTTTAAAATGAGCCCTTTCTGCATACACATTTTGATACACTCAGTGTACATGATCATGTATTATTTTCCCACAGTCCCTATCCATCATTCAGTGCATAGGATGGAAGCACAAGGGGAAGCAGAATTACTGCTGTATGTCAGTGTTTGATCTGTAAAGTAGTCATGCTCTTTCTGCACAATAGACACATACTTTTACTGGAAGTGAATCTCAAATCTATACAGGTCCAAGATCACTGCAGCCTGTGGGATACATGCATACCCTGGGGTGGGTTTTGTTTCTATTGAAAAAAGGACAGGGCATTTGTAAGATTTCACAGTAAGTTACCTGAGCAAACAACACCAACATCCTCAGCACTTCTTCCTTGGGCTGTCTCAGACGTGGAGATGTTGCAGAGAGTCAGATTAGCCTCATTTCCTGCACACTGGACCCTTCTCAGCCCCATGGGGCCTATTTCGTCCTCAAGCTTAAGTGGATTATAAGCTTTCTCAACAGCTCCACACTGGAGCTCCCTGCACACCACGCTGGCATCATTCATGTCCCACTGATCATCCAAGACTCTGCTCCACACACCCCGGATGGAAATTTCCACTCTGCCATTGCACCGGCTATCTCCATTCCGTAGTCTGAGTGACTCTGAACTACCTGGACTCAAGAGAGATGGAAAATACCCTGAATAAAGTGCAATTTAGTGCAGCTCTGAAGCTGCTGCAATTTACAGCAAGGGTAGGGCAACCCCTCAGAACCACAGAACAGAGAAGAAGCTCAATGCTTCTTTCCCACCATGTCCCCTCCTTCATCATTGCCCCAAGGGTGTAGAGGGACATTGAAATGAAAACAGGAAAATGTGTTAAAGGATAGCACTAGCCATGGCCCGGAGGGAACCTAACATGAAAGTGGTGTGATCTGAGAATGAATATAAAAATGTAGAGCCCTGGTTAACTCTAGCTCTGTCCCAGCTGCTTCTTCCTGGGAGCTGTGCAGCAGAAGGGAGACCAGAGAAGCCCAGCAATAGAAGAAAAGGACTGAACAAAAGGAGAGGGAAACGTTCCTATTTTTTCCGCTAAATCTTAATGTCTTCAGGGTAAAATGATCTCCACAAAGTTGCTGATGTTCTTTCCTGAGAAAATAAGAATATTTTTAGGAGACAGTTATAGATTTGTTACACAACTGTTGAACTAGGATCTAGCATGGAAATTGACAACCCCTTCCCTACAGGTCTAAAGTGGCCCACAGATCTTTTTTAAATGGCCCACATTCCTGTCCCCCTGGCTAGGAGCCAGCCTGTAGCTGCCAGTTTCCTAGTGGGTCCTTGTGCACAGCCAGGAGCCAGGCTCCAGGAGTGTCCTGCACACAGAAGGGAGCCTCGCTGAGGCCGCCAGCCTCCCAGCCAGTGCCTCATTCCAGCCACCCCAGCCTCTCTCAGGTACCTGCCTCCTCCTCTAGGTAAAATTCATGGCTCTTTTTTTTTTTTTTTTTAATTTGGTTTACCCTAACTAAATGTTGATCTTAAATATGTAGACATCTCTTGTCCTTAATAGTGTACAGTATAACAATACATCTCTCTCTCTCTCTCTCTCTCTCTCTCTCTCTCTCTCACGATACATCAATTGTATTACATACATCAATACATACATACATACATATATCAGCAATACATATATACATACATACACACACATAACAATACATCTGTATATCTATATCTATAGATAGATCTATCTATCTAAGATAGATTTTTTTGTGGCCCTTGAGCAAGAAAGGTTGGGAACCAATCTTTGGGTATGTCCACGCAAGGCTTTTATTTCGAAACAACACTGGTTGTTTCGAAATAAAAACCTGAATATCCACACGACTTTTTCTTGTTATGAAATGACGGGCTCTGTCATCTTGAAATAAGAGCCATAGTTTCAAAATAGCTTAAACCCCTTCCATTTCAAAACAACAGTTATTTTGAAACAAGTCGTTTTGAAATAATACCATTGGGACATGTTGTTTCGAAACAAACTGTTCGGAAACTACATTTGACCTTCCTCACAGGGTGCTTAGCACCCTGGGAGGAAGGGCAACCCCCCCCTCAGCACCCTGGCCAAGGTGATGAGGGAAGAGCATGGAAGTCTATGGGGGGCTGCCCCCAAGCCCGCCAGTGGGGAATGCCATGTCAGGGAGCCCGGCGCCCCCCTTCTCCCGCTGTGGGGCTTCTGCCGTGAGCCCCGCGGCAGAAGCCCTGAGGCAGGAGAAGGGGGGCCCTGGGCAGCCTGCCATGGGGCTCACGGCAGAAGCCCCATGGCGGGAGAAGGGGGGCACCTCCACTCCCTCACCCCCAGCCCTGGGGCAGCCGGGGCTGTGGGGAAAGCAGGGTGCCCCTGCTTCCCTGTCACAGGGCTCAGGAGCAGCCCCCTGCATGGGGAAAGCTGTGCTAGACTCCCACCAGCTGGGGAAGCCCCTAGCCCGGGGAGCTGGCTGGAGCTGGTGCAGGGGCTCCCAGCAGCCCGCCAGAGCTAGGGACACCCCTAGCAGGCAGGGGGTCTAGCAGCTGTGGCTCCTGCCAGCCGCTGGGGGATCCCTGCCCTTGGGGGCTTTTTCCCCTGCCAGGCTCTCCATGTGAGAGCCAGGCAGGGGATTCAGTGGCAACATGATCCGCAGGGGGGCCATGTTGCCACACCTCCCAGGGTGCCCCTTGCCTGAAGTGAAATAGCATGTCCACACAGAGGACATGCTATTTCTCTTTGAGGTGTTACCTTATTTCGAACTATTTTTTTTTTTTTTTTAGTTCGAAATAGGTCATTTTGAAATAAGGCTTTTATTTCGAAATAAGTCATTTCAAAATTACTTATTTCAAAATAAGCCTTTCCGCGTGGACGTAGCCTTCAAGTGTGTCTGTGCCCTGACATTCCCCTGCTCTGGAAGTCAGTGTCACACACTGAGGGGCTGGTGTCATTAATCCAGCATCTCTCCTACACTTACCTGAGCAAATCACACCAGCATCATTGTTGTGTGAGCACGGAGATGCCCCCAGGGCAGTAACAGAGCAATACCACAGATGGGGTTCAGTTCCATTACAGTGAAATCTGTCTGCCCAGACAGAGTCAGTTCCCTTCCCGAAATGGCCTCCTCCAAGAGCTGATACAGCATATCCACAGTTGAGCTGATGACAGAGAACATTAGCGATGGCTAAATTCCAGTGTGAGTCACAGAGGGTTCCCCAGACACCATGAAGCCGGATCTCCACCCTCCCTGAGCATTTTGAGCTGCCACTCACCAGGCGGGATTCTGGGTGCTCTGTGAAGAAAGAAGAAGAAGAAGAAGAAGAAGAAGAAGAAGAGAAAATGTGCTTAGATAGGGACTCAGAGCTACTTTATGTCAAATGGATAGAGAAAAAGCATTTGGTGGGAGGGCACAACGGAGCCAATTCTATCTATCATTTCAGTTTCACCAGATTTAGGTTTGAACAGAAGTTAATGCCAATGCTATTATCATAGGACGTTACACAGTAAGATCCCTCTTTTCGACACCCTAACCTAGAATACACATCACTTGGATTTTTGAATTTACACTGAATTCTTACACAAGCATAGGACGCCATCATTTGCATGTGTGCATATCTGACTGATTGTAATCAGTTTGGCCCTCAGATGAGCCACCCTCGGGGGTGGAGTTCCTGACCCTCCCTGGGGTTGGGCAGAGCTCCCCTAGTCCAATGGCATTCTAGCCCTCCAGAAGGGCAAGGCAGAATCCCAAAGTCTATGGCCTTCAGCATCCTCAGGCAGGGTAAGGCGGAGCACATTAGCAATGTCTACAGCCTTCAACCGCTCGAGCAGGGTAGGCAGAGCACGGTAGTAAAGTCTATGGCCCCCAACCCCTCATGCAGGGTATGGAAGACAGGTGGGAGGGGAACACAGGCCCAACCACTCCAGTGTGTGCCAGCCCAGGGCCCTGTCAGTGGCAAAAGAGTGCCACTGGGTCAGTGGGCTCCAGCCAAAACACTGACCCTCAGCAAGCAGCTGAGTACTCACCTGCTGCCCTTGGGCTACTTCCTCCCATTTCCTCTCTGGGTTACCTGCAGCCCACAGTCTTCAATGTCCTCCAGATATGTGCCCAAGGGCATCACAGTCACACCCTCACTAGCAACTGGCAACAGGGTGGGTAACTCCTTCAGTCCATCCACCAGCAGCAGCTCCTCCGAGTCATAGCGGTTCGATGCTGCCGGCTCACTGGCATCCTCTGCAGGACGCTCCTCCAGGTCTTTGTGAGCATCCCACTGGTTTTGCTCCTTCAAACTTTCCACCAAGGGAAGCTCCTCCAAGTCCTCGCCTGGGCGAGGTGAATAAAGAGGGAAATTTAGCCAGTGATCATCTCTTGGCCTTCTTGGCAAGGAGGATCTGCTAGATCCAGGAGTCACTTTCTTCTCTGTTTCCTCCTTGGCTGTCTGGTCCATTCCTCTTTATAGTCCTGCCTTCCTCCCAGCTTGCATCTTTGGTTCCAGGCAGAGCTTTTGGGCTGAGCCTCCGCAGGCCAACAGTGGGAGTGCTGGTGACAAACTGCTTCCCAGTCAGAGGGGAACTGCTCTGCCCTGCTACACTACCCCCTCACCCTGAAGATCAGCTCTCGGAGTTTGGAGCAAAGGCCGCCTCCCTCCCCTATGCGAGACAGTGCATCCGTGTTGGCGTGCTGTTTCCCTGCTGAGTGCTGTACCATATAGTTATAAGGTTGCAGGGCAAGGTACCAGCATAAAAGCTGGGTGTTGCTGTCTTTCATTTTTGGAGCCTTTGGAGGGCTGCATGGTGGATAATGGTGGTGACTGTACTCCCCAGGAGATAATACCATAATGCTTCTGTGGCCCACTTGATAGCCAAGGCATCCCTTTCAGTGGTGGCATACCTCTTTTCTTTTGGGAACAGTTTCCAACTGATGTAAAGGATGGTATGTTCATCAGTGTTCACCTCTTGGGCCTGGATGGTCCCAAGGCCCACTGTTGAGGCACCTGTTTGTAATAGGAATGGACGCTGGAACTTGGGGCTCTACAATATGGGCATGGAGCACAGTGCCCCCTTTAATGCCTGGAAGACACCCAAGCATCATTCCAGGGTACCGTAGTGGCTGTGTTTTTTGGAGGAGGTCAGCCGGGGAGGCCCCAATGGCTGCAACATTAGGAATGAATCACCGGTAGTATCTGGCGAGGCCCAGGAACTGTCATACCTGTCACTTTGTTACAGGCCATGGATATTCATGGATACCCTGGACTTTGTAAACTAGGGGGCTCACTTGGCCTCAACTGATGGTGTACCCCAGGTATATAGTCTCTTGCCAACCCACCCATCATTTTCATAGATTTGCTGTTTGTTCAGCTTCCCTAAGCATTCCTAGGACAGCTGCCACTTGATGGCAGTGATCTTCCCAACAATGGCTATGGATCACTATTTCAGTGAGGTAAGCAGCTGCATATGCATGGTGGGGCTGCAATAGGTGATCCATCAGTCACTGAAAGGTAGCAGATGCCCCATGGAGACCGAAGGGCATCCAGACAAGTTGATATAGGCCGCTTGGCGTGGCAAAGGTGGTTTTCCCTCTATCAGTGGGTTCCAATGGGATTTGCCAATAGCCCTTTGATAGGTCCAGTGCCATCAAGTATCGTGCTTCTCCCAGGCAGTTGAGAAGCTCATCAATCCGAGGCACTGGGTATGCATCGAACTTGGAAATAGCATTCACCTGGTGAAAATCGATGCAAAACCTGATTGAGCCATCCAGCTTTGGGACCAGCATGATGGAACAGCGCCAGTCACTGGCTGATGGTTCAGTTACTCCCAGGTTCAACATGTCCTTGACCGCATGCTATAAAGTGGCCCGTAGGCTTCAGGGAATCAGTTGGGTGCTGGTAAAAATGATTGTCCCTGGAGGGGTCTCAATACCATATTGAGCCTAGTCAGTCTGCCCTGGCAGAGCCATGAAAGTTGTGGAAAAGCATACAAGTAGGTGCAGAACCTGCTGTTGCTGCTTGGTTCTGAGATCTGGTCCAATGAGGGGGCTCCCTTAACCGACAGGACCCGGGAACTGTGGTCCTAATTCAGGATCTGGTGGGTAAGGTGATATAAATAGGTGTTTCCATTCCCTCTGGGGTTTTGAGAAGTTGACATGTTAAATCTGTTTTTTGTGCCATCGTTCAGGCTCCTGAATTTCTTAATTCATTGGTCCCACTTGATGGAGAAACTCACAGGGGCACTGCCAATGGGCCAGTAGCTTTGATTCGGTGTAGGGCAGGAGTACTAGGACCCTGTCTCCTAGTGCAAAGCTTTGGCTTGAGTGTTACGATTGTACACCTGGGCCTGGGCCTGCTGAGCCTTCTGAAGATTTTGTTGGTCTGACTGCGCAATTTGCTGGAGTCTGTCCTGCAGACCTGCAACATATTGAAGAAGCTTTAAAGAGAAGGCTTTAAAAGCCAGTGGCTGAGCGACCAGAGGGAGCTTGCAAACAGGGGACTGCAAACAGGGGAGTTTGAGGAGGAGTTTGGTGAGGCAACAATGGTGAAGAGGAGCCGCACTGCTGGTGCCAGCGCCCCTTCTGTTTTCTTTGCTTCCGTTTGTAGCCAGACAGACTGTCTAACCATGGATATATCCACCCAGATCCTGGTGTGGATTTGCATGGACTGTGGCCTTCATTTTCCTGCCACTGATGATCAGGCTAGGGAGGTGAATCTATGTGATAGGTGCCTTCTGGTGGCATCTCTCTGGAAACAGGTAGGAGAGTCACAGAAGGAGGTGTCACGACTCAAGGGTATCTATGCCCTGGAAAAGTTCCTTCACAGTGTCCACAATGAGACCTGCAAGGAGGAGGTCCCTATCACAGTGCCAAGGGCTACTGCCACAGCTCTGGAAATGGATGGGATGCCTATGGCAGAGGTAGGACACTGGCAGCTGGTCACCTCTGGCATTAGACAGTGCTCCCTGCATGCTCACATCCCACCATCCATTGTGGTGAGGAACCATTATGTGGTGCTGGACACAATTAAGGAGGTAGAGGAGATGCCATCCACCCCAGAGGCTGGGCAGCTCACAGCCACCTCACCCAAGAGGAAACGTAGGGTTGTGGTGATTGGAGACTCACTCCTGAGAGCAATAGAGGCACCCATCTGTTGCCCTGACAAGACCTCTAGAGAGGTATGCTGCCCGTCAGGTGCCCGTATCCGAGATGTGATGGAGAGATTGTCAAAAATCATCTGCCCGTCAGACTACTACCCCATGCTTCTTATCCATGTGGGTACCAATGATACTGCGAGAGGTGATCCTCAGCAGATCAAAGGTGACTTTGGAGCTCTGGGAGCGAGGGTGAAGGAGTTTGGACCACAGGTGGTGTTCTCATCAATCATTCCAGTCAAGGCTAGAGACCTGAGGAGAGACACATGCATCCTAGAGGTGAATGCCTGGCTGCGAAGATGGTGTGGTCAGGAGGGATATGGCTTCCTTGACCATGGAGTCCTGTTTCAGGACAGAGGATTGATAGGCAGAGATGGCCTTCACCTGTCCAGGAAGGGGAAGAGCATATCTGAGCACAGACTGGCTGACCTAGTGAGGAGGGCTTTAAACTAGGTTCAACGGGGGAAGGAGACCAAAGACAATAGGTAAGTGACAATGTGGGTGATCTGGGGGAAGGGATGGAACTTGGGGGGTGCTGGGACTGTAGCACCAGGAATAAAAGAGAAGGCAGTTGGAACATGGGGGGGGGATCAAATAATTGTTTTAAGTGTTCTACTGAAGACCCAATACGTGAGGAGAGTGGGGAAGGACAACTCCAAGAAAAAAAAAATGCAAGGAGGTATATGTAATAGCATTGAAAATCAAAATGACAAAGTAGGGCCATCGGCCGGGTCTCTTAGGTGCCTAAACACTAATGCAAGGAGCCTGGGAAATAAGCAGGAAGAATTGGTAGTACTAGTGCAGACAAGGAACTATGATATCATTGCAATAACAGAGACGTGGTGGGATAGTCTGCATGACTGGATCTCTGCCATGGAGGGGTATAAACTGTTCAGGAAAGACAGGCAGGGAAGAAGAGGGGGAGGAGTAGCAGTATATGTAAAAGAGCTCTATGACTGCTCAGAGGTCCCTTATGGAAGTGGAAGCATGCCTGTAGAAAGTCTGTGGGTTACACTGAGAGGGGAAAGCAACAAGGGGGATGTTGTGGTGGGTATCTGCTATAGACCACCAAAACAGAAACAGGAGGTGGATGAGGTGTTCGATGGACAACTAGCGGAAGCTTCCAGATCACAGGCCCTGGTGCTGATGGGGGATTTCAATTACCCTGACATCTGCTGGGAGGCCAATACAGCAGTGCATGGGCAATCCATGAAATTTTTAGAGAGTCTTGGGGACAACTTTCTAGTACAAATGCTAGAGGAACCAACTAGGGGCCTTGCACCTCTCGACCTGCTGCTCACAAACAGGGAAGAATTGATCAGAGAGGTACAGGTAAATGGCAAGCTAGGCAGTAGTGACCATGACATGGTTGAGTTCAGGATGCTGATTAAAGGAAGGAAGGAAGGAAAGAAGCAAAACAAAAACCCTGGACTTCAAAAAAGCAGATGTTGGCTCCCTCAGGGAACTGATGGGCAGGATCCCTTGAGAAGCTAATCTGAAAGGGAAAGGAGTCCAAGAGAGTTGCTCATACTTTAAAGAAACCCTGCTAAGGGGACAGGAAGTTGCCATTCCAATTAGGAGAAAGAACAAACATGTGAGACAGCCAGAATGGCTTAGCTGAGAACTCTGCTCTGAGCTTAAACATAAAAAGGAAGCTTACAGGAAGTGGAAGCTTGGTCAGATGACTAAGAAGGCATATAAAGATATTGCTAGGGAATGCAGGGATAAATCAGAAAGGCCAAAGGACAAATGGAGTTGCGGCTAGCAAGAGATAAAAAAGACAATAAGAAGAGGTTCTACAGGTATGTTAATAACAAGAAGAGGATCAGCGATGGTGTAGGTCCCTTGCTGAATGGGGCAGGCATCCTTGTGACAGAGGATGAGGGAAAAGCTGAAGTGCTCATTGCTTTTTTTTGCTTCAGTTTTCACAGGCAGGGTCAGCTCCCAGCCCACTACCATAGGTATGGCAGATTGGAGAGAAGAAGAGTGGCCCTTGGTGATGGAAGGTCAGTTTAGGGACTGCTTAAAGAAGCTGGATGTGCACAAGTTCATGGGGCCGGACAAACTGCATCCAAGGGTGCTAAGGGAATTGGCCGATGAGATAGCAGCACTGCTGGCCATTATCTTTCAAAACTCATGGAGAATGCGGGAGGTGCCAGAGGACTGGGAAAAAAACAAATGTAGTGCCTGTTTTCAAGAAAGGGAAAATGGAGGATCCAGGGAATTACAGACCAGTCAACCTCACCTCAATCCCTGGAAAAAATTATGGAGCAGGTTCTCAAAGAATCCATCCTCAAACACTTAGAGGAAAATAAAGTGATCAGGAACAGTCAACATGGATTTACCAAGAGTAAATCATGCCTGACCAATCTCATTTCCTTCTATGATCAGATGACTGGTTTTCTGGATCCAGGAATAACCATTGATGTGATATACCTTGATTTTAGAAGGCTTTTGATACAGTTTCCCACAGCATTCTCATTGGCAAATTAAGGACGTATGGGTTGGATAGGTGGACTATAAGGTGGATAGAAAACTAGCTAGATCAACAGTTTCAGCGTGTAGGAATCAATGGTTCCATGTCTAGCTGGCAACCAGTCATGAGTGGTGTGCCCCAGGGGTTGGTCCTGGGCCCGGTTCTGTTCAACATTTTCATCAATGATCTAGATGATGGAATAGACTGCACTCTCAGTAAGTTTGCAGATGATGCCAAGCTGGGGGGAACAGTAGACATATTGGAGGGCAAGGACAGGATTCAGGGAGAGCTAGATAAATTAGAACAGTGGGCCAATAGAAATCTTATGAGGTTCAATAAGGACAAGTGTAAAATCCTGCATTTGGGATGGAAAAACCCCATGCACTGCTACAGGCTGGGGAACATTCAGTTAAGTAGAAGCAGTGTCGCAAAGGACCTGGGGGTCATGGTGGATGGGAAGCTAGATATGAGTCAGCAGTGTGCTCTTGCTGCCAAAAAGGCCAATGGCATACTGGGCTGCATCAAAAGAAGTATTACCAGCAGATCAAGGGATGTGATCATTCCCCTCTCTTCTGCACTGGTGAGCCCACATCTAGAATACTGTGTTCAGTTTTGGGATCCCTACTACAAAAAGGACAGGGACATGCTAGAGCGAGTTCAGAGGAGGGCAACCAAAATGATTAAAGGGCTGGAGCACAAGCCCTATGAGGATTGACTGAAAGCATTAGGCTTATTTAGTCTGCAGAAGAGAAGATTGAGGGGGGATTTGATAGCAACCTTCAACTACTTGAAGGGATGCTCTGAGAAAGTTGGAGCTCGACTGTTCTCGGTAGTAACAGAGGACAGAACGAGGAGCAATGGTCTCAAGTTGTGGTTAGGGAGGTTGAAGCTGGATATTAGAAAAATAGTTTTTACTAGGCGAGTGGTGAAGCCTTGGAATGAGCTGCCTAGGGAGGTAGTGAAATCTCCATCTTTGGATGTGTTTAAGGCCCAGCTGGACAAAGCCATGACTGGGATGGTTTAGTGGGAGTGGTCCTGCCTCTGGCAGGGGGTTGGACTAGATGACCTATTAGGTCCCTTCCAACCCTATGATTCTATGATTCCATTCTATGATTCTAAGCTCCTGTGAAGGTGATGGGGTCTGCTTCCATGTCTCTTGGACTAAATTGAGAATTCCCTGGGGGTCCCGGCCACAGAGGAGCTCGAGTGGAGAGAAGTGGATTGATGTCTAGGGAACTTCACGTGTGGCCATGAGAAGAGGCTGGATAAGTTAACCCCACCACCACAGTTCTTCAGGGGAGTACCTGCATAGCATTCCTTTCAGTCTTATGTTAAAGTATTCTAGCAATCCATCTATTTGAAGGTTGTAGAAGGCCATCTGACTTTTTCAGATCCCAAGGATTGCACATACCTCTTGCAGGAGTTTCAACATGAGGTTTGTCCCTTGATCCATTAGGAGTTCCTGAGGGCAGGGGCGTCACTGGCACTGGGCACCCCAGGGCACGTGCCCTAAGTCCCAGCACCAGTGCCCCAGATCCCCGGCCCAATCAGGCCATCGATCAGGGGCCCGGCCAACCACCTGTGGTCATGGTGGCCCTGTCCCCAGCCAGGGATCCAGGGCCAGGCTGGCTGCCCAGCTGGCCCCGCCCCCTGGCCAGGGATAGGGCCAGGCAGAGCTGTGCCACCACAGGTGGCTAGGCCACAGCCAGTCTGAGCCAGAAGCGGCTGCAGGAGGCCGGGACCCGCGCTGCTGCAGCAATGGTTGGCCAGTCCCCTGGATCCTCAGCCAGGGACGGGGCCGCCGCGGCCATGGGTGGCCAGGCCCTTAATCCCCTGCTGGGGATCCGGGGCTCAGCTGGCTGCCCGTAGTTACGGTGGCCCCGTCCCCCACTGGGGATCTGGGGCCCGGCTGCGCATAGCCACAGCAGCCCTGTCCCCGGCCAGGGATCAGGGGCCTGGCTGCCCACGGCTGTGGTGGCCTGGCCATGGGCGTGGGCCCAGCCTCCTATGGCCACTTCTAGCCCAGCCCTGCCGCGGCCTAGCCGCCCACGGCAGTGCGGCCCTGCCTGGCCCTATCCCTGGCCAGGGAGTGGGGCCTGCTGGCTGGAGGCGGGGCCTGGGTTCATGCCCTGGGTCCCTCCCTGCCCCAACGACGCCCCTGCCTGAAGGAGGTCCACCCGGGCACAATTTTCATCACCTTGGGCAAAAATTTTAATCAGTTCTCCAGCGATCATGCATGTTGAGGTGTTCCGGAGTCTTATAGCTTTGGGAAATCAGGTAGTGTAGTCCACGAGGACCAGCAGGTGGTGATAGGCCATGGCAGTTACAGGCAGCGGTCCCAACAGATGCACCACAACCCATTCAAAGGGTGTTTCTACCAGTGGGAGGGGAAACAGGGAGGGTCATGGGACCCCAGTGGGTGTATTTGTTGACAATCCGGGCAGGAAAGACAGTAACTCTGGATGTCCTCATGGATCCCCAGCCAATAGAACCAGGAAGTAATGCAGGTTAGGGTCTTGTCCCTACCCAAGTGTCCAGCAGCCGGTACATCATGAGCCAGTCATAGCATGGCCTTTTGGTGAGCTTGAGGTAGCAGTAATTGTATACACTTTCTTCTGGTCTGTGGGTCTATAGAGATGGTCTCACCAGAGTTCATACCATGGCCAGGACAGGTCCCTCTGAGAGTCTTTCGGTACCAGATCCAGAGCAGCTACCTGTTCATAGGCCCACCAGAGGGTGTTGTCTTCCCATTGGTCATGGCAGAAGTCTGTGTTCGTATTGCCAAGGGGTTGCTAGTCTCTGGGGAGTGGGGGGGAGGGAATGGCTTCCTCTTCACGATCTCCCACTGAAACCGTCTATAGGTTGGGTGGAGACAGGGACATTCTTAGGGTAGAGTGAGTGGAGCAACTGCCCAGAGCCCTGTGCTTTGGAGGTCCCTGTGTGGCGGCACCACTCCCCCCCCCCCCCCCCCCCCCCCGCCCCCCCGCCCCCCCCCCTAAAAGCGGGGGGGGGGGGGGGGGGGCATGGACCAGCAGCGCTGAACTGTGCCTCTGCTTTTGTCTGGCTAGCCCAGTTCCCAGTATCGGGGAGGCTGAGCAGGGGCCTGCCCCTCTCCTGGGCCAGCTGGCCCTGCCCCCCCCCCCCCCAGTGTTGGGGGGGGGGGGCCCCACAGAGGGCAACTTGCCTGGGGCCTGCATCCCCTTAGGGATGGTCCTGGGTGGGGATAGCCCATCGGGGTGGTCTGAGGCTTGCACTTCTCCTAATGCCTCATTGAGTTCTCTGGGGTATCCCACAGTATGAAGGAGAAGTCCGAAGTCAGGCTAGTCTCTCCCCAGGATTATAGGGTATGGAGGTTGATTTGCCATCCCTACCATCAGGCAATGTGACCTCCCATCAATCGTCATCATAACTGGCAGGGTGGGGTACTTCCGTAGGTCCCGATGAATACATTGTAACTTAACCTGCCCTGTGCTGCTCTTGGGGTCAGGTACCAGTCCCTCTTGGATGAGGGTTTGGCTGCACTCGGAGTCCAATATGGCCTCAACCTTTTGGTTGGTGAGGTCAACAAGGACCATCACTTTGGGTCCACCCATGATTCAGGACCAACCCTCACTTGCATAGACCCTAATGAAAGAACACCCCACTCCCAGGCACTGTCACTGAAGGTGTCAATACTGCCTGCAGTTAAAACAGGGCCCCAGGCAGATGGGTTTTGCTGGTTGAGTAGTCAAGGGGGTTGCTCACAGGCTCCTGGGTTGGGTGGACAGCCCTCCATTGTGGTATGCCTGCCCACTCGATGTGGGTTGTGGTTCAGGATCCCTTCTCCTCACTCCAGGCTGGGCTACTCTACGCATGATGGTTCAGATGGGAGGCGGGGTTGGTGGCGGGGTGGGTCTCCCTGCAGGCAGAAAGCCTTCCATTTGCTGCACTGCGTGGTCTATGGTGGTGGACCAATGCCGCCTCACCCAGTTCCTTCCCTGAGGCGGAAAGGTGTGCAGAAATTGCTCCAGAGCAATCTGCTCCACTATCTCAGGTCCTGAGTGACTTTCTGGTCTTAGACAGTGAGTGGGGAATTCCTTTAACTCCTGAGTGAATGCCCAGGGTCTGGTATCTATCTTGTAGGTTGCTTCCCAGAGCCAGCATCAAAACATATCGGGGATGATGTCCAATGCATCTAAAATAGCTGCCTTCAGTTGTCCATAGTCCCAGACCACTTCCTCAGGAAGGCTGTGATAGGCGGCCTGGGCTACCCCCATCAGGTAGGGGGTGAACAGTATAACCCACTGGTCTTGAGACTAGCCAGCCACTGCAGCAACTCTTTCAAACATGGCAAGAAAGGCTTCCGGATCATCTCCAGGAACCATCTTGGTTAAGCAGATCAGGGCAGAAGCCAGTCTGGAGCCAGAGGCCCCCGAGTTGTTAGATGGGAGTGGGGTGGGCTGTGGGGACCTGAGCTGTGACAGTAGCTTTCTTTGCTGCTCCATTTGTTGGGCCCCTAGCTCCCATACCAGCTGCTGCTGCTGCTGTATCCCAAGGTCCTGTAGAAACTGCTGTTGTGTCTCAGTCCACTGTGTCATAAATTTCTCCAAAGCCATGGTTCCTTCCTCCCCAACAGCAGGGGTCTATTTCAATAATCCTGCCAACTACTCCAATGTAATCGGTTTGGCTCCTCAGCCAAGCCACCTTTGGGGGTGGAGTTTCCAACCCTCACCGGGGTCAGGCAAAATTCCTCTAGTCCAATGGCCTTCTAGCCCTCTAGTAGGGCAAGGCAGAATACAAAAGTTGATGCCCCACAGACAGGGTAAGACAGAGCAGAGTAGCAAAGTCTATGGCCTTCAACCCCCTCAGGCAGGGTATGGCAGACAAGTGGGGTTGGGAGGGGAACACAGGGCCCTGTCAGTGGCAAGAGAGTGTCACCCGGTCAGCGGGCTCTAGCCAAAACACTGACCCCCAATAAGCAGCTGGGTATTCACCTGCTGCCCCTGGGCTACTTCCTCTCATTCCCCCTTTGGATTACCTGCAGCCCACAGTCTTCAAGGTCCTCCGGATATGTGCCCCAGGGGACTGCAGTCACACCCTTACTATCAGCAGAGGCAGGATGGTAACTTCTTCAGTCCATCTGCCAGCAGCAGCTCCTCCAGGTCACAGGGGTTCGGTGCAGCTGCCTCCCCGGCATGCTCTGTAGAAGGGAGCTCCTCCAGGTCTTTGTGAGCATCCCACTGGTTTTGCTCCTTCAAACTTTCCACCAAGGGAAGCTCCTCCAGGTCCTCACCTGGGAGAGGTGAATAAAGAGGGAAATCTCACCAGCGATCACCCCCTTGGCCCTGTTGGGGAGGGAGCTCTGGTAGATCCAGCAGGCATCTCCTTCTCTGTCTCCCCTTTGGCTGTCTGGTCCATTCCTCTTTATAATCCTGCCTTCCTCCCAGCCTGCTGCTTTAGTTCCAGGCACAGCTATTGGTCTGAGCCTCCTCATGCCAGCAGAGGCAGTGCTGGCAATCAACTGCTTCCCAGCCAGAGGACAACTGCTCTACCCTGCTACACTGATGTTTAGTATTCAGGGACATTATGCATGGTCTGACTCATTCTCCTCACACTGGAAGTTTTCAGTCATGAACAGTCTGTGTCCTTCTCCAAAGTGAGCTCCTAGCAGGATAGATAAAGCTGTTCCCACAGTAGTTCATTGCAGATAATGCTGGCTGCTTTGACATCAAAGTGGGGATGACAGATTGTGGTCCATAGGTCACAGGATGCACAGACATGCACCCCAGGGTATGATCTGTGGAATGTTTCTGTTCACTTTGTAATGTAATTGTATAGTTTGATGTCAATTTTGTTATGCAAGGAGTTCATTTATGAATACAGGTAGCATACTCTGCACTATCATTATGGTGTCATGTTTCCTGCAGTGTCATACAGGTACTTATGTGAAGCATTTTCCAGGAATTTTACATGGCTCAGGGGGTTGGCAAACAATCAGGGCTATCTCTCAGCCCAGAGGCTAAAGAGGTACGTGACAAAGACAATGGAAATTGAGCTCCCTGGCTCAGGTAGAACAGAGAAAATAACAGTGGGGCAAGAAGAGGAGGGACTGAAGAGGGTTTGGAAAAAAAATACAGACAGTTTGAACTGTCTGTAGCCTTTTGCCTCAGAGAAGAAGGATTGAGCCCTCCCAATTGAACAGACAGTGACAGGATTTTAATCCATCATAAAGCCAGACTTTGTGAGTAATCCTGGTCAGTGATGTTAGGTTAAGATGCATCTTACCTTTTTCTTTCTCCCCCGCCCCCCCCCAGTGGTACCTCCTGACCTCTGTATTAAATGAGTGTGCATTGATTTGCTATATACTCACTTAAAATCATGTTCTAGTCAATAAATTATTGTGTTTTATGTTGTTCTATTCAATAAATTATTGTTTGTTTTATTTAAAGCTGTGTGACCTTCAGAGAGTCTGAGAGAACAGAGCTGAAGCATTTCTTTGATAAATGAGCAAACTGGAGTCTATGAGTCTATAGTGACCGGGGAAGGGTCCCAATCCCTGTAGGATGGAAATTCCCTGTGTGTTATCTTGGGGCTGGGGGTGTTGGCTGCAGGACCATCTCAAGTGGCTGTACAGCATGCACCCACTGCCTTGGATGGATTACAAGCAGGTGGCTGATATAGACTGATCCATGAGTGGGGATCCACCTAGCAAAGCAGAGTAAGTTGGGGTCTAGGAGTGGGCAATAAGGGAGGCACAGTGGCACATCAGACCAGCTTCTGAGAGGGTAACATCACACCATTTTCTCCATTTCTTATCGCCATGCATCCCAAATAGAGTATCCTTATACTCTCCAAACTGCTGGGGCTTAATGTGGCCTAGAAAGTCGGCGAAGACAGGCATTTACAAATAGGCCTAGAGATTTAAGTGCTTCACTACCATAGTACTTTTTCTAAAGTTCATTACTGTTCAGTGGGACAGTGAAACGAATTAGAAAAAGCAGTATATAAGAAATGTAAAACAGTAGAACTAGATAACAATCAGTACACATTAGAGATTATGATGTGCAGAACATTTATAAATGAAGTTAATGACAGACATCAGGCAAAAATTCTTGGATGGCAGGTGTGATGGGGTGGATCTACCTTGCACTGCAGAAGCCCAGCTAACATTATGGGTGACAGAAACTCCGCCTCTTGAGCCCTGCTGGGTATGCTCAGACTGCTGCCCCAGCATAAAAAAGAGCAGCTCAGCCCAGTGAAGAGAAAGGATGTACACTGGAAGCTCCTGCCCAGGAGCTGCATCAACCTCAAACCAGAGAAGATGCTGTCTCCAGTGGTAGCCCTAAGAAGCAGCTGCCACATAATGAGTGCCCTGAGGCTGCCACCCAGCACCTGTGGGGAAGCTGACAACAAATGTCCCAAGAGAGAGGAAGACATACCAACACCCAGCAAGAATTTATTCCCGGCCTGAGTAGGAAGTAGCCCACAGGGCCCAAAGGATAAAGCTGGGTGTAGCGGGAGAACCACTCAGTGTGTTTCAATGAGGATCTGTGCTGTGTGGTGTTGTAATCTCCTGGCACTGATAAGGTCTTAGGCTGGGGCGCAGTGGAGATAGAGAGCCTGATCCCTTCTACGTAGTCACTGTACCCCTTAGGGGATGCTTTGGATTAATGCTGTGGCCACTAGGCTGTGTTGCCCTGACCTGGATGCCGCTCATAGACTCTGTATTGACTCTGTGGCCACGAGGCAGTGCTTCTGTGACCCAAGGGCCATTTGCTAACTATATTATTGACTCTGTGGCCATCAGGTCATGCTGCCCTGATCTGAGGTCCTCTTATAGACTCCGTGTATTAACTCTGCAGCCACTAGGTTGTGCTGTCCTGACCAGAGGGCTGTGCAATGTTCCTGATATTGAGCATTGAGGAGATCACAAAGGCACCCTCCTTGCTCATCCCCCTTGTGACTTCTCCACCAAGGGGCCTTAGTCAGGTCTTACCTCTAGGCAGCAGGGTTACGGAGAATCAGAAGGCATTTTAAAAGTATATTAAGAGCAAAAAAATATCCTGACAGTTGTATACTTCCATTGCAAATGAAGATGCCATTGATATTCATAATGATGCCTGAAAAGCAGAAGTACTCAATAAATATTTCTGGTTTCAGAAAGAAGCAGGATGTGTATTCATACCACATGAAGACAGATGAGTCTTAATCTATTGGTAACTGAGCAGAATGTTAACAAAAATTTTCCTAGATATGAAAAAATTTTAAATCAACTGGCCTGAATAGCTTATAAAATCATTCTATAATTGGGCGGGGGGACAAGTTGGGAAAGAATTTCAAGAGATCTTCTAGCCCATCTTTGTACAAGCACTATAGCTTAACTATACTTAAGCCATTCCTGACTAAAGGGTTTTTTGTTTTGTTTTGTTTTTGGTTTCGGTTTTTTTGTGATAGGAATTCACAAGTACACTTGGTTACGCCTTCCAGCATTTAACTATATTTGTAGTTATAAAGTTTTCTGACCTGAATCTCCCCTGATGCAATCTAAATACATTGCTTCGTGCCCTACCCACAGTGAACACGAAGAACAATTCATCACTGACCTCTTTATTAAAAAAAAAAAAAAAAATCCTATATTTGGAGATTGTTATCAGGCCCCTCCTCAGTCTTCTCTATTCCAGACTAAGCATGCCCCTCCCCCCTTAAACATTTCCTCACAGGTGATGTTTTCTAACCTTCTTATTATGTTTGCTGCTCTCCTCTGGACACTTCCTAATTTTACATTCATTCTTAAAGCATGATGTGCAAAATGGTATGGTAATCCAGATGGGGCCTCCCCAGCGCTTAGTGCAAGGAGACAATTACCTCCTGTTTCTTACCTGTCATATTTTTGTTAATACAATCTAAAATGACCTTTACTTTTTTGCAGTCTCATCATAACTTTTTCATTTTATGATCCACTGTTAGAGAGGTTGCTCACCTTGTGCAGTAGCTGAGCCTCTTCAAGATTTGTGCCCAGTTGGTGCTGTACTATGTGTGTGGCAGGGCTTTTGCATCTGGAGTCAGAGTTCTTCAATGACAGTGTCTGTGGACTGCACATGCACACCTCCCTCATCTCATGCAACACGGACTAGTATAAATAGTGCTCTGAGGTCCAGTTACCTTCACTTCCTTCTCTGCCACAGAGTCATAGGTTAAGCTCAGAAGCACAGAGGAAGCTGAATAGTGGAACATCCATGAGGACACACACCTTGGAAAGTCTCAGTTACTGCATAAGGTGAGTAACCCTCTCCTCCTTCATGCGATGTCCTTATGGATGTTACACTGTGGGTGAATACAAAGCAGTACCTCTAGTTGGCAAGTCTGGGGGTTCAGAACAGCTGCTGCAGTGGTGGCCCATATTATGTGTCCAAAGATAGTATCTGCCACAGAGTCTTGCCTAATGGTGTAATGATGAGCAAACGTTATTTGAGGATACCCGTGTGCCTGCCTTACATATGTCGACAATGGGAACATGGAAAGAAGAAGAAGAAGAAGAAGATAGATAGATGTTGATACTGCACATGTGGAGTGTGCTCTAAATGAGGTGGGAACTTGGTGCATTTTGGAGTTTATAGCATGTGTGGATGCTTTGTGCAGATACTCAATTTGCAAAGGTGTTGTTTTTGTATGATTTCACCCTTGGATCTCCCAGTAGTGAAGACAAAGTTATGTGCTACCAAAGGAGAAAGTTAAAGCATGCCTAAGATCTAACTTGTGAAGAACTGCCTTCTGTGAATTAATAATGTGGTTTAGGAAAAGAATAGGAATATGTATGGGCTGGTTCAAATGGAGGAATGTTATAGACTTGGGTAGGAATTTAGGACGTGGCCAAAGTGTTACTGTGTCTCTGTAAAATGCTATCTATAGTAGATGAGCCATAAGGGCTGAGATTTCTCCCACCCATCAGGTTGAAGTAATGACAATGAGGAACGCAGTTTTCATAGCTAGGTGCATGGTTGATCATGTTGCCATTGGCTCAGTGTAGGGGGGATCTAATTAATCTCTGCAGGAAAAAAGGTGAGGTTCCCTAGGTAGGAGCAGGGGTTCACACATGTAAGTTAAGATTCTGAATGCCTTCAAGAAATGTATAATGAGTGGGTGGCTGAATACAGAATGTTCATCTGTAAGGCAGTGAAAGGCACTAACAGGTGCTAAGTGTTGGTTACTACAGCTGTTAGATAGTCCACTATGTTTGAGGTGGACAAGGTAGTCTAGAATGAAGGGTAATGGGCTGACTATGGGCTGTGGGCTAAATATGTTTTGAGGCACACCAGTTGTGAAATCATTTCTGTGTGCATGTGCATCTGATGGGACACATATCTAGAAAAACCTTCGTTAGTGTTCAAGGTTAGTAACCCTCTCTTCTTTGAGTGATGTCCCCATGGATACTCCAATGTTGTTTTCTATAAAGCAGTGCCCCTAGTTGGGAAGATTGGGGCTTCAGAGCAGGTAGTGCAATAGTGAACAGTATTGTTTGAAGAGATTGTCTGCCACGGAGCCCTGCAGAAGAGTGTAATGTTGAGCAAAGGCTTCTGAAGATTCCCATGTGGCTTTCTTGTATATGTTGACAACCGGAACTGTGATGTGCTGCACCCCCCACACCCCTCCATTGTTATCTGTTTATTCTTCTTGTCCACTCTTGCAATGTAATTGTTTGGTTTAAAACAAAGATATCATGTCCGGTGTTTTCTGAATGCTCATGGTATGCTCCACATTATCAAACAAGGAGTCCTGTGACACTTGTAAAGACTAATACATTTATTTATTGCATCAGCTTTTGCAGGAGAAATTGAACTTCCTCAGATGCCTGGAAAACAAAGTGGGATCTTTTCCCACAAAAGTTCATGTGATAAATAAATGTGTTAGTCTTTAAAAGTGCCACAACACTCCTGGTTTGGTTTGCTCAACTAGACTTACATGGCTACCCCTTTGGAACTCTTCATTATCATTACAGTATCATGTTTCCCACAACATTATACATGGGTACAGATATAAAACATATCCCCAAATGTATTTTGCATATCAAGTAGGAACAGGGATCAAAGCTGCAAGCAACACCCACTGAATAGATGCATAATAAAACAATGGGCTAGCTAAGTATCTGTAGCACCTCAGCTCAAGAGGGACAGATCATTCCCCCCCCCCCCGGCAAGGGTTGATCATCTGACTGTAGGAAGGAGGTGTCAAGGAAGACTGGTAAAAGGAAAAAAAATACATTTTGAATGTCCAGAGCTTTTTGCTCATGTCTCCATCTTGCAAGCAACTTCAAAAACTTGTACCTACCCACATGGTAAGGAAGACTTGGCTGCAAAACTATCAGTAGCCAAAGCAGAGGAGTAAGCTAGCGATGGACTGTAACAATGATCTTAGTTTAGAATGAGAAATAGATTTTATTTGGTGGTAGCCATTTGATTTCAGATTGATTTTATATACAATCACTTAAAATTGTGTCTTAATAAACTAATGTTTTAGCTAAAGCAGTGTGTATTTTGAAAATGAGGGAAGTTAATGCATATCAGTTCCTTTGTCAAACTGATTGATCATAGTACACGAGCTTCCAGCATCCCAGGACTGTCTTGTTCCCTAAGGGGACTGTTAGCCCCTTACTGAAACTAAGTGACCCTTTTGATTGGCCATTCCATGTGGAAGCTGGACTCTAAAATAACCAGTCCATAGCCAATGGGAGAGGGCAGTGTTCCAGGACCATGCGATGGACAGGGTGGACAGGCCGATGATGGAGCCAGGCAAGTTCTCCCCTCACCAGAGCTGAAACTGCTGTCCCCATGTGCCTGGGCAAGCCAGAGTGAGAGTAGGGCCCAGCTATGACGAAAGCAGCCAGCAGCTGGGAGCCAGAGAATCGGGACCAGGGAGCTGGGGTGAGCTGACCTGTGCAGAGCAGACCCACAGCAGCTGAACTAGCAGTAGGCGAGCCAAGCTGATCAACGGAGAGTTGGGGCTGGAGCCATCTGGAGCTGTGTACAAGAGGCCAGAGAAGGCGCCAAGGGGGCAGAGCTGAGCTGCACTGAGCAAACCCACAGCAGCAGGACCAGAAAGGCCAGTGTAGTGTACTGGAGAAGAGATCTACCCTGAAGCAGAGCAGAGCTGGGAGTCAGGGCTGGAGCCATCTGGAGCTGGGTGCAGTGACCAGCTTGGGACAGTGAGTGGGGCTGACGCTGAGGAGAAGGGCCCTGCCCCTTAAGCCTGGGGACATGTGGCCACTGCCAGAAGCAGTGACCGACTCTTTGGATCCCTGCAGTGTAGCCAAGCCCTGGCAGAGGGGATGCAGTATGTTAAACAGATTGTGACTGTCTCTCAGACCCCAGAGAAGCTGTGTGTTGTGCCCCTCTGTTCCCTGTGCAAGGAGCTGGTGATGAGTGTTTACCTTTCACTTTTCTCCTCCTTTCTCTAGATTTTTGTATTTGATTTTTGTTTGTTGTGTATTTCATAAATGACACTGCTTTGAATTGCATACCAGTGACTGCAGGAACAGAGGAGTACCCAGTGCACCCAGCATCCCAGAGCTGGGACACCATAGCCCCTGCATTAAGTGTCCACAATAAGACTGGGGCTTGAGCCCCCAGCAATTCTGGGGCAAGTCTTGTGGGGATTACAGGACCTCCATCACACAGGAATGGGAGATGAGCCCTCATCATGAAGCAGATATCTGGGTAAAAGAAGTGGGAGCAAGGACCCAGATCCTTTTGCTACCCACATTCATTGGGGTAGTGCACAAGCCTGGGAAGTTTCCTACAATTGCAGGCCCATTCCCCTGATTATACCTTCAAGATAGAAGTTCTCAGGATTGCATCTGGGGGGTAAGGGTGCTTGCTGGGGGACACTCCCATGATTCACCATTGTGGGTGCACCTATCAGCATCACCGCCTGAGGGATTGTTTTCCAGCTGGAGGATAGGAGTGAGCCAACCCACAACTGGGATTTCGCACAGCAAGGTGGGGTAAGTCAGGGCCCCAGAGTGGAAAAATGGGGGACACAGTAGCACACCAGTCCAGACTGCAGGAAGGGACATCACAGGAACAGTGTTCCAAGAGCCGATAGATATTGATATTGCACATCTGGAGTGTGTGACTCGCTGCTATCTCATATACTCCAGTCCATCAGTTTAACAAAGTAACTGATATGCAGTCATTTGCTGCTCCTAATTAAGCATCTACACAGTCATACTTTCTGTAAAATCTACACAGCTTTGGGGGAGGACCTGTTTTACTGATTAAAACATGATTTTAAGTGAGTATATTGCAAATCAGTGCACAATCCATTAATCAGTCAGTCTAGGAGATATCACAATCAAATATAAGATAATTTACAATATAAACTAAAATAACAACTCCAAATTCTGCTTAGTTTACCTCTCAAAATTCAGGTATGATGGTTTCCAGCCAGTCTCTGCCCCTTGGTGGGCAAGGCTGAAACTTTATGTAGGTGTTTGTGCATGGAGAATGTTTCAAGATGGAGTTTTCTTTTGAAAAAGACTCCAACTTTTCCAAGTGTGACTATTTCTTTCTTTAAATTCCTCCACTAACTTGGCCCTTCCTTTCTTGGAATGAGGTGATTCTTTTTCCCACCTGAGCCAGGTAGCTTTATTTGCATTGTCCTTGTCATGCACTTATTCACAGCATACCTGAGGAAAGACAGCCCTGTATATCTGCCTCCACCTGAGCTATGTGAAATATATGGAATCACATTTTATATAGGTACATGTGTGATGCTGCAGCAAACACAACACCATAAAAATAATGTAGAATATATCATAAACATTCAAAAAAGACTCGAAATGGCAATTGCAACTATACAATTACATTGCCAAGATGGACAGGAAAGTTGCACAGACCATATTACAGGTATGTGGTAGTGTACATTGTGTCATACTAAAAAGGCAGAAGGCCACAAAAGAGATCCAGTTTGGGAATATTTTAATTAACTCCTCTATCTATGCATAAGACAGGCATGTGTACAAAATGAAAACAGTTCAACAAAGAAACAGAAGACCTGGTCCTCTGAATGAAACAATATCATGAGAAAACTTCCTGCTCAGAAGGAAGCTGTGTTGATGAAAAGAACATGTCTGGAAATTCAGGCTCTTTAGGTTGATAAACTTTTATTTCATGCTTCTTCTCATCACAGAGCCATACTATATCAGCTGTAACCACCCCCCAACAAAGAAAAAAACACTCCATCATCCAGAAACTACCATAGATAAGTTTGTAATAAGAACAAGCTGATTACAAAAAACACAACTGGGGATAAAATTGCCCAGTTTGCTTATGCAACAAACTTTCCTTTCAATATGATTGAAAACCCACACTTCGTTAACATGGTTCAGTCAATAAGACTAGGATACAATCTACCCAACAGAGCAGATACCTCAGGTAAATTGCTGGATAAAATGTATGAAAGAGAAATTGAGCAGTGTGCAAAAATTCTGTTGAATAAAATTATTAATCTCAGTTTTGATGGGTGGAGCAAAGTACACAAAGATCCTATTCCATGTATTTGTGTGCCCACAGAAGAAGGGGATGTCTTCCTTACAAAAGGAATTGATGCATCAAGAAATGCACACACAGGAGACTACTTAAAAGAAGTATCAGTAAAAGTAATAACAAACAGTGAAAAATGTTAAATATCAAGTTCATAACTTGGTCACAGAGAATGTTGCAAATATATCCAATATGAGAAGAAATTTAGAAGAGAGTGAAGAAAACCCAAAGGTAATAACAGTTGCAGTGTTTATTTGATCACCTCCTAGCCAAAGACTTCAGTGTTCCAGAAATAAAGAATAGTGTTGTTAAAACTGCAAATACTTCCATGATAACCACTTTGCAGCAGCTTCTCTGAAAAAAGTGGGAGGAACACTAGGTCTCCCACAAGATGTGCTTTTGAACTCAGTAATGGACTGTTTTGAGCACTGTATCAAGAACTATCCTAACCTGATGACACTTTGTGAACAAAACCAGCAGCAAACAGAAGGCATTGTCACAGTAGAAGTTCTCAATATAAGTCTTAAGAGAAATGTTGAACTCATGCTGAGTACCCTGAAGACTATCTCTGTAGCTTTGAACAAAAAGAGCTGTTTTATTGCTGATGGTATTGACATTTGGAAGGAACTGAGTGAGATCTTGAAAACAGAAATGTGTCATGACAGAGTTAAAGAAAGAAAAAGTTTGTGACAAGCACTATTTTCAGCTTATTTTCTTGCAAATATTCTCAATACTTGGTACTGGGTTCAAACCTTACCTGCTGAAGAAGAGGAGTTAGCTAAGACACAGGTGTCCAGCAATCACTCCTCCATAATGCCAAATAAAATAAACTCCAGAGCTAAGGGTGAACCATTCATCATATATATGTTTGCTGATGATCTCTAAAGAAAGTCTA